>DWME01002667.1:0-20190 GCA_018244795.1 Parelbella ahira ahira | reverse complement strand
CGATAATTAGTATCGCAACAGCCCCTGTGTGAACACGTTTTATAAGTGTAAACAGTACAGAAATTAATGTCTGACATTTATGTCAGAATTTGTGTCGTAGTCTGAACGTACCATTAGAAAAAGAAATATTGTGAGGTATGCTTTTAATAGCTCCACTCCTCCCTGATAACTGCCACTCGCGACAAACCTTTGTTAGATATGCAGAAGTTTCGTTAAGTTATATTTATATGAATAAATGTATCTTATCAGCTTTCTGATTACAGCAACACAGGAACTTTTGAAGCTTCCTTTGGTCCCAAATGTTAGACCCAAGACGTGCTAAAGTTTTAAATATTATCATGTCAATATCCCACGGACTATCGACTCCATAATCTGCACACGATTGAACATAAATACTATATGTATCAGTATTTTGGAGGACACTTCTCCAATATCATTTTTCACATGAAGCAATACACAGTGTAATGGTGTGTGCGATACTCACATGTTATTCAACCTGCTGGTGTACGACGGGCACGGTTGAGTATAGCGGGATATTCCCGGGAATACTTAACAAACACTAGCCTTTGTTCGCGGCTTCGCCCGCTTGCGAGCTGCGATAGCACAATACATATTGACGTTGCTCTCGTCCGGTATCTCCGGGTCAGCTAAAACCGCTGAACTCATAATACGGGTGTTAAGGGAGACGCGGTATGTAAATAAGCTTCCATTTTGATCTCAGCTTAACGTTGCAGGTGTACTGAATACATCATGTATCCGTACAATATAATGTATAAGTATTTTAGGATTAAATATTACTTGACATTGAATGTAGAAAAAAATGTTGGGGAAATCTGGATCACAAAATTTTCCATGATATATTTAAAAGTGTGTTGTTATATCTGTCAATCCTTACGTTTGCGGTGCCGATTGTGTCCTCACCCCTTCTCATACCTGCATCTCGCATTTGTCCTCTGCTGTTTGGTTTCTATCTATACCGTGCTGCCCCAGGGTCTATAACTTAGGAGGAAGTTTGATATATTCCATTATATTATGGCAGTGCATGTTAGAAGAGGTACGAGTATAGAGGAATAGCGTTACCAACCTTATCAAGAGTTTCCAGCCATTCTCAGACCTCCAAGTTTTTGACTGTGATCTCATTTAAAAAATTTGGACAGATTCAAAGAATACACAGCCTTGTCACGTCATATCCTATATATTATTTTTTTATCACACCCGCTCCCAATAAGGTTTACTAATCGCTTAATTCGAAAGAAGACTACTGACCGGAAATTATCGCCTAATATACATAACAATACGAAGGCACACAAATGTCAAAAAACAAAAAAAATTATATATGTACATTTATTTCTGACTGCCTCTGTTTAAGATGCTGTTGCTTGAAGAATGAGACTTGCAATACTAACAACGAACAGGCAGATGAACCAAAGTGGAATTTTATATATGCGATAGGAGATTCCAACTCTGGTCCGTTTGCGTTCTCGAGGAAGAGATTAATTTGTTTTATTGCTGTGGAAATTTTATAGCCCTCGCCGGCGCTCTCTGGCGGATTTTTCGAACTTATTGCAAATAATCTCCGTCCGCAGCTCACAGAAACAAATGACAATGAAAAGTTAAAACCATTGGAGAGGCTTAAGTCTAGCAGTTAGCACAAATACCCGGAGGTTCTTTGCTGAATGTCCTATTTGAACGAATGTTTCGAATTCAGTTAAATCCTTTATTTCCTCTCTGTGGTTCCCTCTGATTAAAATCAATTAAGATTTTGGTTAATTTAGCTGGAAGAGTGGAACCACACAAGAGATATTGTTTAGTTTGATCACTGCAGCTTGACATTTTGAGATTAAGCAACTTGGCCCGATGGTTATTAGAAAATCTAGAACCGTTGTTAAGACAGAATAGACCTTTTTTCATTCATTTAATAATTGTGGATTTCTTAACTGCCTGGTCGGTCGAGTGCTTGCAAGTGCGACCGCTGATCCAGAAGTACTGCGTTCAAATCCAGGGTCGAGTGCTATTGAATTTTTCTAAATTGAATCGAATTATTGAATTTCTCTATTTTTCTACTACAAATTTCTAGTAGTGGCTCGGAGTCTGGATATCTGTATGGTGTATGGCAATAGGCTATTCCACCTATTCCATTGTGAGACATAAATGTAATTGTTGAAACATGGGAGCGTACTACACTCCTCAGCCTACGTTTATGTTACTTACCTACGTTATGTTACGTTATTTATGATATGCGTTAATATATAAGAGATATGCGCACAAAATGTCACTATAAAACGAAGGGGACACTTTTATATCCAGCCGATCGCAAAAATATTCAGAGAATTCATATTGGCTCCTGCTTCACTCACAATCGCAATATACATTTGTTTGTAAAAGAATTTTAATAATCTGCTATTTTTAAAACAACACCACACTCAGCGCTAATACACCGTGTAATTGATTTGGCTTGTTTTTGGCTCACGTTCACTTGCCACCTTTAAACCCCACATAATTTCGAATACTGTCGTCCTAAATTAGAATCGTCTTTTCGAGCAGTTAGGGTAAACACTAGGTGGGATTACGTGTAATACGTGTCTCTTTTAAGGGTATTTTTAGATCCGTTTAAATCATTTCCTACCTGTGATTCTTAGTAATCTCTAACAATTTGAATTTTTGCCGTTTTAGCTCTAAGTCTAGACAACAATGTATTTGTTTTTTCGAAACACACTAATGTTTTGTGTATTTAGTGAATTGCATTTTCAATAGATTTCTTAAACAATATCAGGTGTTATAATACTTTACAGAAAATATTGTTAAAACATAATAGTATTGGTTATCAAATAAACCAATGATGGAAACGGAAATAAACATTAAAGTGGAATCGATATGCCAACCGCAATTGAATTTCAAATTCGGTGGTTAAAATAACAACGGTTAAAGTACTTCCTAATATAAAAACGGAAATATATTTTATAATTGGATCTCATGCACAATTTCACAAGTATTCTCAAAGAACTATTTTAAAACTTCAATATGAGAATTTCACTGTTAGAAATTTTAAATCGAAGCCATTTCAAAAGTATGAATCCCTTTTAACTGATACGAATTTTATAGCACGCTTTTTATTTGCTGCCGTTATTAGAATATTTATAAACGGGGATTTTAGCGGATTGATGTTAAGTAGTTACTAGAGTGTTGAGATAAGGATAAGATGGGAGATCTCCAATAGAACTGCTGGGCTCTATGAGACGGGCTAAAGACTGAAGGCTGAAGACTAAAATTCCAACCTCAAGTCTAATTGTACCAAACCATGCTGCGCAAACGGCATTATAGCTTATCACACTGAATTATTTTCATAGAATTTATCTCCCCAAAATTTGATGATGATTTGACGATGATTCAAACTCAATTGTAGTTTAAATGTCTTCTCTTTTTTGGTGAAAATGTAATTAAAACCAATTAGTATTTTTACTATTTCAGCTGGAACTTGAAACAAAAGAACGGAACGGTTCCTTTAAATGCCAATGCCCTGAAATTTACCAACGCGCCTCGATGTTTAACAATAGTCTACAACGTAGTCATCCTTTTTTTTCTTCTTTGTTTTAAATCATTGTATCAGTACCATTAAGTTGGCCGCAAATAGTTTATCTATGCTATTACTGTACAGTGCAAAATCAATGGATTGTTGCTGCAAAATTTTACTTGCAAAACTCTTGTTCAATTATAATTGTTTAATCAATTCAATTAAGCTTAAAAATACTTTTCATCCTGTGCTTACTGTGTATTTCCCCAATCACTTCGATATATAAATTTATCGAAACCAGGTCAAGTAGTTTTCCTCTAATAAATCAAGCACGAATACCAAATAGCCGTTGAAGTATATCAAAAACATATTCCGAGCCCGCTTCCGTACAAATATTTAACTTCAACGAACAGCTCAATCTTGCACTGTGTTTATCATTTTTAACACACTCTCAAAATATAATTTTGTGGTTTTTACGTCGACGTGAAAAACGAGTTCTAAATATAAATTTGGATTTCGCAAACGCCAAAAAACGTTACATCTTTTTTTTTTCTCAGCATAATATGCTCTCAATTTTCATGTCACGTAGCACGCATAGAATTTCCGTCATAAAAACGACTACGCAAAAATGTTTCTACAGTGTTTACCATTAATCTTGAGCTTAGCCTGCCTTCAATTTGCCAAGTAACGAAGATTTCAGTGAGCTATTGTGTTCCACCGTATCGTGAGATATTATTTATACCAATACAGATAGGTGTTTGGCATTGTTATCGTAGATGAGCCTTGAAAGCCTAATGACTCGGATAATGCGCAAATGACATTCACTACGTCACATTTTATAAACATTGTAAAATATGTCACGTATAATGAAGGAGATCATTACAATTTTGCTATTGTATTTTTTTTCTTATGTGGCAATTTTGTACACAGAGAAAATGACGATAGATATAAAATTATACAAAAGACTTTTGATAAGACACTTAAAAAAGCTTGTATTATTTCTAATCTTTATAAGTTTTGACAGTGTTTGTAATGTGGTTCGTTTTTTTCTCTAATTTATGGCCTTTCATTTGTTGTCACTAACTTAATAGCTTAGAGGAAAATATAACATTATTTACGTTAGCTGTCTGTTACTGTCACGATATTTATATTATTTTCACTATAATTCTTGATTTCCCCTTTAGTGTTTGTATTCGCGACTGTTCATTGAGAGATCCTGAATTTTATTCCTAGGTTGGGTACTATTTTATTTTTCTAACCTGAAATTTGTAGCCGGAGTCGACATTATTGGCGGATGAAAATCTAGATCTGAGCCCAGTGTATGCAATAGCCTGACCTTATTCCATAGTCATAACTGATGCAATATAGGAGCAAGCCACCACCCTCCTGTGTCTACCTCTTTAGAGATTACAGGCGTGATGTTACGTACTTATCGGAAATGGAGATTTCTTTATTTTATATAGCTACTTTTATTTGGGTTAACGGCACTTCGTTTGGTAATTTTTTAGTGTATTTTGAAGTAAATAAGTGGCGTAAAGCGTGCAAATGATAGTCATTCTGTCACGATTCACGACAACGACAGAATGTAACACATTTTTACAGCGTTTAACAAAGTTTTAGTGCAATATAGTGGTAGCATTTTTCATTATCTCGTTTTTAGATTTGAATATCTTCATTTATAAGGGCGAAGAATCCTACAGATTTACAGTTGACCAGAATGTTGTTTGAGTCACGTGAATACCATCATCGAATAATATATATTTGGCCAGCGTGGTAGACTATTATTATTATTTGTCTGAAAGGAGATCCGTCTCCAACTGTTAAATATTAGAAGGGATGATGATGAAGATGATGATTGTTCTAACCCCTTCTTCTTTGACCCCTATTCCCTCGTATTTGTCCCGTTTGGCATATGGTAGACTTACTCTTATAATTCCAAGACGAGATCCATCTCTAACAGCGAAATCATAAAAAAGTTGACGATGATTATAACAGTATCTTTTTCTTTCACGCGTCAAAGACAAATATCTCGTGTACTTAATATATATGAAATGTTTCCTGTTGTTGCGGTAAATGAGCCTTGAACCTTTGATGATTCAGATAATGGACGTAGATGCTATTCAGAACGCCAAAACATAGATAAGTTACAGTAAACAAACTTTATTATTTTCAAAGGAAAGACCTGGCACAGTTATTACTAATGGATTGACCGCGTTTTTCCCTACTGTAGGTTTTTTATTTTCTATTTAAATTTTCTTGTGTTCTACAGACGACTGTGTGATATAAATAGGTACCTGGCTACGCCTTTTGGGAGGTACAGGCGTGGTCTAACGTTATAACCAGTTAGTATTAATTTGTCTAACTGACATGACTAATCTTATTCCGGTACTCTTGTTCAAGGTTATTGACTGGTAATGAACATCATAACTTCTAACAACAACTCCCTATACTTTTGCTTCTTTCTTCAGATATAAAATTACAATGTTAATTGTGTGCCTAATAACTATGTAACTATGTATTTCGGCTATTGTTAGAGCTAATGAGTATCGAATAGCTATAGGTAGGGCGTACAAATCATGTTCGAATGTCACAACATGGTTAAAATTAGGGTTGTTGTCAAAATAGTCGTTGCCGGTATTTAGGAAACTTGTGCTTTGTAATCGACATGGCCTATATACATATGTGGGTAGAGACATATTGACGTATTTATATGGGAAATAACATTTTTTATATTGCACAGGCTAATAAAGTTGCAAACGGGCCACCTGTTAGTTGGTGATCACCATCGCTCATGGACATTTGCGATGTCAGAGTCCCTTGCTTGTTGTAAA
Source organism: Parelbella ahira ahira (assembly GCA_018244795.1). Lineage (NCBI taxonomy): Eukaryota > Metazoa > Arthropoda > Insecta > Lepidoptera > Hesperiidae > Parelbella > Parelbella ahira. Next base: position 13,848 of record DWME01002667.1, on the reverse strand, counting down.
GGACTTTGTTAACGGATTATTTGAAGAACAATTGTTACATTATATTCTTAGCCATCTGTCGAGCTTGCTAGACATAAGGCAAGTTAAAATATCGTACAACTATACTTAAGTCTCCATTGTAAACAATATTTGCGTAGTTATTCTATATTCCTAGGCGTCATGAAATGTGGATAATATCAATAGAGTTAGGTGTCCGCCATTGTTGCGGTAAATGAGCCTTGCCGGTTAATGACACGGCTAATGTGCCCTAATGACACGGCGTGTCACAACACGCATACAATATGTTGAACATGAACGGGCAAAATATGTTGAACATGATTGGATGAAAATATAGTTCAATCTTTAATTTAGTTTGAAGTTTGAAGATAATGTTTGTTTTAAGAGCTAAAACTCCCGCCCACTAGTATTTACCGTCTTTATTTTATTTAAGAAATGTACAAGCTGTATATTTTTGACGACACAATCATCATCATTAACCCTTATCATCGTCGCACTTCTGGATACGCGTCTTCTCTGCGGATGAGAAGGGTTAAGGCCATAGTCTACCACGCTGACTAAACCTCGTTTTTAGACAGCTAATACTAAAATAATGTTAAGCCTCTCTCATCAACTATCTATGATATAAAGTTACATGGCTGCGACAAAAAGCAATTTATTAGAATTCGTGTGAGTCCCCACTGTTAAATTGCGGTCCGGTCTGATGGAAACTGATATATGTTTTAAAGTGACATTCGAATTAAAATATTCTGTGAAAAAACAGTGAAAAAACCATTCGTGTCTATTTCAAATCGCAGTTCGTTGATGATTGGGCAAATATATCACTTATTCATGTTCAAATACGGGCTGAAACAGCTAACATATTGCACTACAGATAAATTACGTTGACAGAATTTTTAAGTATCAAATAGTTTTCAGTGTTTTCATGAACTGAATATTATTGACTGTTATATTTTCTCCAATCATGTTTTTATAATAAGAACACTAATGAGTGAAGAGAAATCTTTACAATAATCATTATATTAAGGTATTGTGGCCGAATTTCAGCTACTGTGTTACCAGTAGATAGTAATATTAATAATCATTCGCTTCACAATCATTCGAATGCATTTATTTTGGAATTATTTCAAACGTTTTTCGATTTGCCGGCGGAGCACGGGAAGCTTAGAGCTTATCCCCCTCAGCGGCTAAACAGAGGATTAAGTATGGAATACTTCCAGCCGCTTTAATGCCATTCATGATTTAACGTTTGTTATTCAATGATAACAAACTCGAACCAATCTATGTTTAATATATCTGTTATACAAAAATTTGCTGGTTTACGCAAATTTTTATATAACCCCTTTTTATGTTCTTTTTTTTGTTTTATTATATTTTATGTCGTACATATTTGTATTTATTTCCAAGTAGGTACCTAACAATTTACGTCGATTATAATTTTTTTAACAATTAGTAAAAATAAATAAAATAAAATTATGAGGTAGTTATCCCACTACACCAAGAGAATTATTTGACCGGTTTGATTTTATAATACTGAAATATATACATATAATCATAATAACATCACGAATAGTGCCGCCGGCTGAAATTCGTTAAACATATTCTGATATCCTTATCTCGAAGCGAACAACACAGACAAACAATGAGTTAGTTTCTGTTGTTCTAACTCTGAGTTTCTGTTGTTCTAACTCAGACGTAGGTAGCAGTAAATAAATCAAAGCAGTTACTCACACATCGTTTCGATCCCTTTGTCAGTAAACAGTCACCCGAACTCTTCGAGTCTATCCACTGTTTTATTGTTATCTGTGCAACACCCAACATGCGCCAGGTGCAAGTTTCGAATTTGGAACATCTGTTGTGTGAAAGAGATGGACTATATAAATGTAGATTTGAGTGTCTGGAACAAAAAGTTGGTGTTGGTGGTAACACACGTAGATAAAGATATTAAATTACGTAATATTATAAAGATCGTTTTGTTATATATAAATATTCACTTTGTTTTATTGCTAGAAATGTTTAAATATATTTAGCTTCTCAATATTTCACTGTTAGTCACCTTTATGTTTATTTTCTATTATATTGGATCAATGATTTTTATAAAATTCCTTAAAGAATTCTATAACGAGGTACGATGTATAATGATGTATGTAGTATCCCGTCCACTTATCGTTAAAATACATATGATATGGGTGTGCAAATAATGTATGTAGGTATATATGAAGAACGCATTCTCCATTTTAAGTATTTAAGCAGAGGTTTCGCTCCAAAACGAAGCTTGGTTAAGATTATAACCAATATCAACTTACTGTTGAGTAATTTATAAAATACTTATATCCAATATATGAAGAGAAATATTTGTATAGCTTTTTAAGAACATTGAGCCCCCGGGTAAGTGTGTGAGATATTACATAGTTATAGTTTATAAATGGAAGTGATTGAATGAACGGGTTGAAATTGATTTTAATTTCAATGTAATGTCACAAAAAACGACAAAACGGTATACAATTCGCGTTGTTGGCGTTTCGATCAATGTACAGAAATTTGACCCTTCATAAATACAGTCTGTTTACCTAACTTTGCCTTTGTACTGTGACTACATATCGTATATCATAATTTTGGACGATACTGCAATGTTCATTGGCTTTTTATAGTTTTTATATTTTTGCACGGAAGTATGAACGATGTAGAGTTGCAGTTAAATTATACGCATAAAAAAATACAGTTATGTAATTGTTCGCCTGTCACTATTAGAAATACCGTTTTTTAGGGTAACATCAAGCCCGTAATCACCGGAGGAGTAGGTAGCGGAGTGTAGTACAGTCCCACGTTTTATCGATTACATTTAGGAAAATAAATATATGGTAACAGGTTTACGACCACGTAATTCGTGGTAAACTTGGAGCCAGAAACCGGGCGCGCATTGAAACTTTGAGCCACTAACAGAAAACACTAGAAAATGTAACTTAGAAAAATTCAATAGTCCCCGAACTGGGAATCGAACCCAAGGCCTGTCTATCAGTTGCTGCGCTCGCAAACAGTCGACTAACGAGGCAGTCGACAAAAATTATAATAGTGATAAATATTAACCGTAGTAGGAACACTATTTTTCCAATAAACCAAAACAACAAAATAAAAAAGAAAACTAAAAGACAGTCTCAAATATAAATAAAATTATAAAAAAGTTCAAGTCAAATTAGTCTCCCAAAGGTGGTAAATTATAACACGCACCGGGCAACACCAAACATCTCCGGAATGCGATTCAATCTGGACATCACTAACGCTAACGGTGGTTACGGCGGCCATATTTGACGCGTTTCTGAACGTCCGATTGAGCAATGTTTATTGACATGTGTCTCGATGGATTTGTGGATTTATGGGAATACATACAATATCGAGATCATATGCGATGGATCGGTTGAATGTTTTGATATTTTTGTTGTTTTGTAATCGTTTCGTAACAACAAATTAATAAAATGAAAGATTTGTTATGAAATCAGTTAGTAAATAATGACAGTGATTTCATTTTAAAAAAGTGAAAATACTGAAATATTCGATACACTAGTAGATTTCGGGGCACAGGCTTATGAGGCATTAGGATTAGGTGAATCCTTAAAATATAAAATATATCAAGGTGGTGAAGGCCAGACCTGCTTCTGTTATGGGACCTTAGCCCAGCGTGGGACATAAAAAAGTTCGCCGTCTACCGTCCACAAATTGGCCAATGCGAGTCACGTTGTAATTAACTGCAGCTTGCATTCCTAACATGGGCCGGTTGAGGTCAGTCATTAGATTCATTAAATGAGCTTTAATTGGGTACATCTGGCTTAGTGGCACCGGCGTCTTTATTTCATGCAGACGATACGTCACAATGTCTAATTGTACATATATTTTTAATGAAATTAATTATTTAGCCTGAATTAAAGTATTGAAATTTATTTGGTGTAATGCAATTAGGGGTGGAACACAGATAAGTAATGATGTCATATGTCGTCCCCAAACTTATCATTCGGTTCTCAAAGATGTACCATAATGCCGTTGACATCGATTTGTGACAGAATACTAGCCACAATTTGCCACACTGGCCCATTGTAAGTAAATTGACGTGTGTAAGATGATGTGGTCTGCCAACACCATGTGACTGGTACACTACAACTGTAGACGTACATGTGCAATGTAAGAAAAAGCGGAAAGCCTCCGCAAACAATACAACACCATTTTAAATTTTAAATGAATCCTTTTCTTCATACAAATAGCTTTAATCCAGGCATCAGAATACAAATGTCGTATTTAACTTCTAGAGCCTTAAGTCCATCCGGATTTGGGCGGGATGTGCCGCCCTTGTTCTTGACAAGATCCCTTTAATCCAAGGATGCTGTTGGGCGTGATAACTGACCGACCTGTCTGATATTAAACGATGAGCGACGAGCGATTTGTACGAACATATTAACCGTGTATGAAGACTGATGAAGACAGAAGAAGCATGACGCTTACGTAAATATACAGATAGGTACTTGGTATTCAGTGCTTTTTACCTACTCGGTGAGGGATTTGATTAGACGATAGAATAGAGAGAAAATATTCAGGACAGATTTTGGCAACATGTAAAAAGCAACAGCTTATAAACAACACATACATTTCTAAATAAAAACTTCCATACATTACACTCAGTCAACAAATACTCGTATTTATCACACAAATATTTGCCTGGAGTGGAATCGAACATGACACCCTCTCAGCAACAGTATCACTAATCACTAGACAAACCGCCCAGTGTTAAGTAAACGGAGCTAGTGTATTAGGATAATAGTAATTTTTGACAATAAATCACTGTTTAGAAATAGTAATTGCTGTTATCATTTGCAAGAACCCATTAGACACAGTGTAGATAGTCCTGCGTACGATTCCTGAACGAGCTGGTAGTCTTAAGAATGAATTTAGTTAACTGTTCTTAGTGTCGCTGTTTCTTAATTTGTTTTTATATAGTCTATATGTTTATGTGTGTAGTTTATGTCTGCCTACCCCTTCGGGGATTACAGGCGTGATGTTAATTTTTTTTTATTATATGTCTATAACAATATTGTAGATAAAAATCCTATTGATATTTCATCGCTACTAGCTTATGTCGAAACAGATACTCTAAGACTTGAACACTTTTTGTTATAAAATAATCTTAAGAAGAGAAATCTTCATTTCTTAGAAGCTTCGACATCTGAGAATGAATCTAATTAAATAATTATGAACTCGACTCAAGATTTATAGTGAAAAACAAAATATATTTTATAGTCTTTCATGCGTCTTTTGGAAAATATACCTACAATTTGAGTAAAACGGGCGAATATGAGAAGTTGTTACCCAATATTATCCTAAACCTGAGATAATCCAGTGTTTTGCTTAAATATATGAATTTGTTAAGTTTATGATAAAGTCATGCTAAAAACCTATGCTGGCAATGAGAAAAATCTGCAAAATAGTTCATTTTGAGACCGTTGTAATTTATGCAACAGTCGTTTAACAACACTTGATTATTTTTGTTCACAGCATAGCCCCAATTAAAGTAATTTATGTACTCACATGCCGCTTACATGTGTACCACACATGAATAAATCACGCTGTATATGGGAACATCCCTCGTATCTTTTGTTATCAATATTAAGTAACACAATATCCCTGTAATTTGACGCTTCCGGGCACGTATAAACGCGCGGCTTTTCGCCGCCCTAAGAACGCTTACTGTCATTGAGATAAGAGCAGTCGACGTTGAGATGACATTTGGAACAAATATGGCCAATATTTACACTTTAATTCATTTACATATCTTTTATCTATTCTTGATTGTAAGCATCCTTAAATCTGAACAATCTGCCACAATTAAGAATTATTGAGACCGGATGCTAATTTTTGTCTTGCTTGGGCGCATGTTTATAGTCAGAGTCGGATACATTAGTCACTGGAGAGCATACAAAAAATCTCAGTAACAAAACTTCCTAATGTAAATCTCAGCGACGCTGATATTTACCTGTAGTTTATCATCTATTATTAACGAACCCTGAAAGAAATTCAGGAACATCCATTATTTTTCATGAATAATTAAATAGTTATTGTTCAATCGATGTATGGCGATAAAGATCCATATCTTTAAAGGAAATTGTTCCCTTTAGTAGACTATTTTACTTCTATTGCAAATATCGATACATGCGATTTCAAAATGCAAGCGTTAGCGCCTGCGATTACATCTGCGTCTAAAATCCCGCTCGTGTGGAGGCAGTTACCACTCTTTGTAGGAATTCAATACTACATACATTAATGAATTTTAGCGACAATTCATATAAGAAGCAAGGCAATTACAACGTTGAACATTTGTATACAGTACAGTACGCATTTATAAAAGTTAATTAATTTATACTAAATTGTAATTAATTATCTCGTTAATTCGTTTCGCCTATTTTGGATGACGTATCTAAATGCTTGAGATAGTAGCGCACTTTATGTACATACATATATACATGTATGTTATACAATATATAACAATAGACTGCCTCGTTGGTCGAGTGGTTGCAAAGCGCAACTATCATTCAGGAAGGAAGTACTGGCCTGAAACCCCGGTTCGGATTTGAATTTTTCTAATTTAGAATTTCTAGTAGTGACTCAAAGTCTGAATCTGTGCCTAGTGTGTGGCAATAGGCACACCACCTAATCCATGGGACCTAAATGTAACTGGTGAAACCTAGGGTTGTACTTCACTACCCCTTCAGGGATTACAGGCTCGATGTTATGTTTTTTATGTTATACAATAATCATGATTATATATATGTACATATATACATATATGTATATACGTGCCTTTAATGTAACTCAACGTTACAGGTCGGAACATGATAAACCCAAAACATTTGAAAGTTACAAGACTCATAAAAGAATAGAAATCTCAAGAAGTGAAACTCAGATGAAATATTGAGCAAGTGTGGAACAAGTTCAATTCTGCGATCCCCCAACATTCGCCGGTATTGGCACGCGCTCCGTCGGGTTCAAGAAACGTAACGGTGCCAGATGTGAAGCCACTTGTAGATAACATCTATGAAGCGCACGTACTAGTGACTTGATGCTGACGTGAGTTTTGAATCACGACTGTAGAATCTCTGAAAGTTTGGATAAATTTGAGTCAGACAAGCATTGAGCAACATATATTTTCTAACAATTTTCTTACACTCACTTCTACATTTCAGCAATTATTAGCTTGTTTTAATTATTGGGCCCCGATCCTATCTAGCCTTTTGACAACCATGGACAGCAAATTTTAAGGGAAAAATCCAATAATAATCCAACGCTTACGAAACTCACTACACGGATGTTATGGGAAATGAAAAGGGAGAAATGAATAAAAGAAGGCGAACCCTGTACGGTTTTGTTTAGAGCATTGATGTATAGAAAATTTTTTTCGAGCTCAGATTACATCGGGGGAGATGTGGATTTATTGTGATTACACTATATTACGCCAATTCCTTTGATGATTGAGCCCTGTGAGTTTTGCCTTACGGCGTAATTAAACACACATGTTCCGTAAACGAAATAAAATATGATATTCATAGCGGACAAACAAGAGCATGGTAACATTGTTGCAAACAGCACAATAGACGCTTTATATTCCAACTTGCACTAACTTTGAACCAGTTGTAAATTTGCAGGAAAGGCAATAATAGGTCGGGGAAAAATTAACACACATTATTACAGACAATATGCTATGAACGAAATATAACGTTTATTAGTTGTAGCCATTGTTTCGTCAGCATCTTAAATCATTTAGTTCCATCATTAATAAATTTGTGCTGATCCGATACAATAACTTATATGAACAAAATTACCAATACTGTCATTAAAATAAAGATTCTTCTACATAGAAGAACTATTGCTGTCCTAACATCAGGGTAATATAATATATTAATGTTACCCCTTTTAATCAATATTATTAATAAAAAGACTGTGTAGATTTTTGTTTATGCCATTTGAAGTCGTTAAGATATAAAATTAAAACAATTGTGCTTCAACATAAGCAATGTTGATATTACTGAATTGATTTGTATCATAATATTTTTTATAATAATTTCAATTAATATTACAGTAGGTACAAATTGATACAGCAGCAGTTATTTACATGGTGACCAACATGCCTTCGTCACTGATTTGGTTAAGATTAGTGCAATCTCCTGGACCTTGCAAGCTTTGAAACATTTATCATTCCTAGGAGTTCTAGGTATAAATTTCTAGCTATGCTTTCTCGGGCCAGGTTTACCGCAGTGGTTCTAAATATTAAATACCTAGCTTTGTCGAGTTCGCGTTAGACAGACCTAATTAAGGATGTATAACGAATATTAGGTAGTATTCCAAATCATATTCATGTCAGTTAAGTCGAATTTAAAAACCATAATTCCGTTGATGTTTCAGTTAAGGTTCATCTTGTCACTATTTCTGTCTTCTTGATCGACTTTTATTTCTGTTGTAAAAGATAATACTACGGAAAAAATATCGAATGAAACTCCTAAAACATTTTGTTAAGAGGAAAAGTTTTGCTGTATCGTCATTATGAAATTCAATTAGCCACTCAGCGAGCTACGAGGCCTCGGGGCCAATAAATAAACGGACAATTGGAACTAGGCCAGAGTAGGTGCCTAGGGACCACATATAGATAGTAGTAAATTTTATTGAATTTGACCTGAATAATGATCATCTTGCGCCACAGTTGCATTTCTATGGTAGAATTGGATGCAAACGGTGGGAAATTATTACGCTTTCCTGTACCACAACAATTACAGGGAGGACACAAGATTTCCCAGGATACCATTAGAAATACAGGTCACAGAACAGTGCCTTAACAATGCCCAATATATAACAGCATTTAGACTGTCTGAAGTCTTACGGTACTTCCTTTGAATATTTAATATCTCTACGTTTTATGTTACTGAATCTTCCGTGTGTATCTTGTATGCAATTCTAATTTGTACTATTTTTATTCTGTTAAACTTTAATATAAGTAACATAATTTTATTCTATTTTTATAGGTTATTGATATTATATAGATAATAAATTTTGTAGTTAATATTTTTATAGATTAATAGATATTATAGGTATCTAGATAATTGTATAGTTGCTAAGAAATTATCTATTCTGTGTAGGGGGACTTTAAATAAAGAATTAAATTTTTATTGTCTTTCGGAAGACATCGAAGAAGTAGCAAATTGGATATAACAAAGCGCTTATTATTAGAAACTATTACATCGTCATCTCAATTCAATTAAATTCCATTAAACGCTACTCGTGCATTTTCAAGGTAAAAAAGGGTATACATGGTAAATATATTAATTAATTAGTAGTACATGAAGTAGCGCAGAGTCTGGATTCGTGCCACGTGTTTAGCGATAGACTCATCTCCTATTCTGTGTTGATCGCATAACATGACTGGTGAATCGTGATAGTATAGTACACTGCTTTACCTACTCCATTGCGGAAATATCTCATGTTTTATGAATTACACATTTAACTTATTGAATTCGTAAAAACGTTTTCCGTAGCTTGTCGCTGAACTATTTGTAGAGAAAGAACTTATTTTAATATAACGCAATACAGATGCTTCCAGTTGAGTCCGATAAAACACGTTCGAGGTATTAGGAACACCTGTTCAGTCCAGCGCACTAGCAGATGTGTTCCCGTGCTTTTTAGTTGGAAAATCTAGACGCGGTCCGGTCTCCATTCACTTGATACGAAACAACAGTTTTTGGAACAATACGGACGAGGGAGTTTTACGTGATAGTACTTTATAAGTGTGTTTTATACTTTTTTAATACTTTGGATTCTGTCTTTATTAAATTTGCATCTGAATCCAAAGTTTCTCGAACATAGCTATAGAATATTCTATGTTATGTTATGTTTGTATTTCTACTATCTATATCTGATGCCTATCCTATATGAAAAAACAATACTGGTGCTTTTAAAAATAAGAAGTTCAGATTCAATGGATAATTAAATTAACTTTATAATTCAACATCTAAAACAATGCTTAGACAAGTATCAGGACGTTTAAGATTAATAAATAAATAATTGTCTTATAAGGTTATTTTATTAAGATACATTATCTCATATTAAAAAAAAATCATTTTTGTGCCCTTGGAGTAGATAAATAAAGTGTAGATAAAACATCGTAAATTTTTGACGTAATTCATGTACTAGAAGAGATTTCATTTATGTGCCAAAGTTATGAAATACTAGCTGTCTACCCCAACTCCGCACGGGTGCGTTACTTAGTTAAATGAATTAGACACTCTTCCTTAATACTAGTACGTAGATACGAATTGACAAAAATGTAAGTAAAAGAGTAATCAGACGCAAGTAAAAGAGTCATTGGCAATTTTCGCTTATGCGACAGATTATGCTTATGCTGTATGCGACAGAAAAGAGAATAATTGTATTTTTAAGACTTTCCGTACAGTTTTTTGAAAACTGTCTTTTATACAATTTGGCGCAATCGCTCTGAAGTTATGCGCGTACATACATTTCTGCGAATCATTTTTATTTATTTGGACACACGTACATGTATTTACCTACATGTATTTTACTTTGTGAAAGTAACCAATTTTGTATAATGTACCGTGATTCAGAATACGTGTGGCTCCACCTATTGAGGCGAATTGCTAAACTGCCACATAGCTGCGCACTGTAGATAGAATATTTAAATAAAAAAAGCATAATAAATTCATGACTGGACGTAGCGAGCACGACAACGGCGCGAGTAATTGTCCTGAATCCATCCGTGATCATCATTTTATCATGTTTATTTATCATTGTTATTGTAATTCTATGTAATTTATTCATTATTATTTCTGAATTTCCTGCCTCTGAATAACATATCGCTCAATTTGATAGGATTTTCAACGTTGTGTTTATTTGGAATAATACAGAAAATGAAGTTTATTATCAATTCGGTGTCGATTATAATGTGTTTTCTTCTGTTGGTTTCAGTTAATGGTGTTATGAACGTAGGAGTGATTTTGAAAATCAAGTGAATCGTAATTACCAGGGATTCTAAAACAGTTTATTAGTCATTTAAGAACCAATTCTTAGAGTAGGACTTGTCTTGAAACGTTCTTACAATTTTCTGTTCCTGTAGGTATTTATTGTGTCGTACACTAAACAAATACAAGAACCGCTCCAACCGACTTTTCAAGTATCGTACTGAATTTATGACCGATGTGTGTATCGTAATGATCCCCTACATTTTCTGGATGGTAACTTTTGACTTCTAAAACATAATAAAGTTATATAATTGGGTATCTTGGGACTGCCTGCACGCGTTCAGTTGATCCTTCATTAGACTGGACTTGTATTACAGTAAAAAGCTGTACTACATCGGTTGTACACAATTTTACACCCAACACGAAAAAAGTATTTGGGTTCGTTACATAAAATTTTTTCTTGGTCTGAATCGAACCCACAACCACACATCTAGGGTAATTAACCAACAGTCCAAAAGGTACAGTCGATCGGTCAATATGATTGTTGTCCATCGATGAGATATTTTTATAACGTAATCCCTCTTACCTATCACTCTAAATATTGCCGTTTTTGGATAAATGGTTTGAGTTCAAAATACAATATTTTGGTTAAATTGGTGGTGACCGTATGCGATAACAATTTTGATTTATAATATGTGTATATGTATAGATATATCATTGTCATTCGCGTCAACAGCTCTGTACGGGTGGTCGTTGTAAACATTTTGATGTGTTTTACGTTTTCCGGTTCAATATTTTATGCTTTTAAATTATATTTTGTATGTTAAGTTTTAATAGTTGTATCATTCGGAGTTTTAAGCGTGAAATACTTAAACGTTAAAGCATTAATTGACAAAAGATGACTAAACCTTATAATAAGTTTCAATTTAAAATTGACAAGATGTCTTTTGAGACTTTTGATTAAAACAGTGTTAGGGAAAAGCGATTTTTCTAGAATCTTCTAAAATTCAATTAATGCTTTATACCTCTTTGTACCAGTGTTGTTCAATTATGATTGGGTGGTTGTGGAAAGGCGGAAGTTACAACTGGTATTACGTAACATCACGCCTGTTAACTCTGAAGAGGTAGGCAGACGAGTGTAGTACATCCCCACGTTTCATCAGTTGTGTTCACGTTCTAATATGGAATATATGGTAAGCCCATTGCCATAATCAGGTATAAAACAGACTCCGACCAACTATTAGAAATGTTTAAGGTACAAAAATCCAATAGTACTCCCGGGGACCGAACCCAGGACCTCTCGATCGGTAGCCGTACTTCCAACTATTCGACCAACGAGGCAGTGATACTACTGCCTCGTTGGCTGTTATTTACGTACACATTACCGGTAGGCAATACGTACGCAAATAACAGCCTCGTTGTTCGAATAGTAATCTGAGGGGATGCTGCGCTTCTTATTATAAGACCTGTCTGTCTCTCTTTCTTTGATACTAACCATGAGTGTCTTATATATGTATATCTAATATAATCGACCGTCACTCTTACATCTTAAGATTAATTAAAGTTACAATAATATGCTATGACCAACGTTGTGTATTCTTAATACCTTTACGAGACATACGTTTCAGCGCTGAAAATTAAAAAGTATTGTGGCCCATATATTTATTGGCTTATTACCGAGGTCAATGATTTTGTGTATGAATCATCATGGTATATAGTTTCTGAAGCAGACGTGCGCTTATGAAAACACTGATGATTGTAGACGCATATCAGATCTGCAAGGTTTAGCACTCCATGCTCTCTGCCTACTCTTTAATGAACCTGTGAGGTGTAGCGATAATTATTATTTATCATTTCATGTATAAATCATTATTTGTTTACGTCGCCGAATTCAGCTGTACACGTTTGCCGAGGCAGTGAAGTTACAAGTGCACGATAAATTCGAACAACCCCCGCTTTGTACCCCACTTGTAGGGCTCCCTCGCAATGAGTCAAGCCCTGAACAAAGATGCAAGGGACGGACCCTTCGTCGGGGGGTGATTCGATAGTGAAACAGCGGTCCGTCTTAGACGATTTCGTATCGATTCTTATAAATGAACCATCTCTCTCCGTCTGTTTTTAATATATAATAAATTATTATATTTGTATTTATGATAGAGATATTTAGCGCTCGATGCTCTCTGCCTAACCCGTAAAGACCTGGCATGACGGTATAATAATAGTCGAAACTTATTCAAGTCAGCAATCTCCTAAATTGGTGTGCGTGTTAAAGACTGTGATCAATATAGAAGAGCATGTAGGTCTATAAGGGTAGAGATATATGGCAACTGGTGCTCTCTTTTCACCCGATAATGATTTTGGCGTGATGTATTATAATAATATTTTGATTTTCATATAGTCTTTCTATTATTGCGTCATATTGAACCGATTACACTGTACCAACACTAAATTATAATAAAATTGATCGTACAATAATATTAATGTCCCAATTTGTTTTTATTCTACCAATTTAATTTTTTGTGTTTGCTTCATATGAATATTTTTCCAATTAGTGTCTTCAATCATACATACAGTTTATTAAAACTGAATTGTTTTCGTCAATTTGCTACAATTTAATGTCGCGTAACAAATAACAGATACACAAACAGACTATCCAATGTAAATGTATTTTAAAACAAATACTAGTAACAGATTAAAATATATCTATTTTATCGGTCATCGCTAATAGCTCTTGTTTTCTCTATTCGTTGTTACATAAATATATCAAGAATAATAATAAAAATAATAATAATAATCGACCCATTTGTCATTCCACTGTTGGAATATGGGTCTCCTCTCATATTGAGAGGGT
>DWME01002666.1:0-20194 GCA_018244795.1 Parelbella ahira ahira | reverse complement strand
ACTACGGCCTTAACCCTCTCAATATGAGAGGAGACCCATATTCCAACAGTGGAATGACAAATGGGTCGATTATTATTTTATTTATAAGTAGGTACTGAGTATGCTCTTTTAACCCACTTGTGACCGCTTTTTGGAGATGCACAAGTCCATAAGTGATGGCAACCACGTGCGCTGCAGTAGTTCAACCATTACTATGCTGGATTAATTGCATGGAAAAGGTTGCTACACGTGACAGTGAAATAAGTAGGGATTTTTAAATGACGTGATTTAATTTGGAATTTATTCATATTATGTATTAATAAATATCCATAACTTTATTACGCGTTAAATAAGGTCTAATTGTTGTGTTCGCTTTTTATAGCGAAATGATTAATACTAAATCTATTATTTATACATACATACGCACGTGAATATAGTATTTATTCTTTACGTATCTATAAATGTATGTAAATATTAATAAATTTATAACATTCTATTCCAATCACCCATATGTTACTTAAACGGTATACCAAACTAAGTTCATGCAAAAGGCTTCCTCGCAAGGGTCGAATGGCAAAAACCCCAACAAAACCCATTAAGTGATTTTCGGGGTTGGCTATACACGAACAAAAACATAATTGTGTACACATCTAAATATTATGCTGTGTGTATTTTAACGTTGTAAATTTTGATCACTGGCATGGTTTCGACATAATAATAAGAATATATTAGCAGAACATTGATACGGCTATCTGATATCAAATTAGCCAGCGCCATAGAAATCGAATAGCTAAAAAAATGTATATTCCTTTCTTTTCCATATACATTAGCCGATTTAAGTAAATAATTTTACATCCAGACATAGAGTAAATAGTTCGACTCATCCTGCAAATATTTTTCTAGTCGGCTTCCGAACCCATAACCTAAGGCACGGCAGTCTGGGTCATTAACCACTAAACCTACAAGCCAGTCAACATGCTTAAATACACTTTACTTGAGCTCTCAACTTCAGCGCGTGGGTGGAACCCGTGTGAGCTCAGATATGTTTGAATATAGAGAGAGTGGGAGTGATTTAAGTATGTTCTGGAAACCCACAACGTGATGTTTCTCCGATGCAAGAAAGAGAAAGGGATTGTACAATTAGCGTATGGGCGTCGAAATTTACATTCGAATTTTAATTCGATTCGAATTATTTCTAATTAAGTCGTATTTACTATGCAAAGAAAAGCGATTGTTCTATTAGGGCAACAGAAACATTTACATACATATATCTAGTTTTATTTCTAATAATGTAAATGACATAGATTTAATTAGTATCGTACTTTTTAACCTTATTTCTAATGTTTCAGAAGCTATGAAAGTCTAGGAGAAATCTCTCCCAGACTCTTTTATCTGAATTCGATTTGAAGATTGGATTCATTGGCGTGCTATTGGAGAGGCCTATGTATGTCCAGCAGTGGACGGGAGTAGTCCGATGATAATATGACGTGATACCATCTACCTACTTAGTGTTTGCCTTCTGGCGGCTGATTTGTATTACTTCAGATTTCCGTTTAATCCATCTGCCAGTGCTAAAAACGTTGTTATTGCATTTATTTGCTTAGACAATAACAAGTCAGCTTTTATTCTATACATAGAACAGGGTAAACTTCATCTGATTAATCCTCCACGTCATGTTAAGCTGGGTTTACACCACTGTTTTCGAGCTCCGGTTTAATTTTCAGCGTTAGGTTTTCAGTGATTCTATGGACAGATTGTGTTCGTGACAATCTGTGAACTTCGTATCTTGTAGTAATTGAGTATAATATGGTATATTAATATCACGACTTTGTAGCAGGTAACTAAAAGTATAACATTATATGTATGCACATATTAGTCAGTATGTTATATATGTTAGTATATTAACAGATTATCGAATAAGTATAGTGCGGTCATTAATCAATCAATGATAAATAATTCTTTAATAGTATGAACCCAACATAAGGGGTACATTTGTGAGTACCACATTCGTCATACCTCGTCTCTTTGTTTCGTTCCTTTGTGTCGCAGCGAACAAAGGCAAAACTAATCGGATTGTAATAGTAAGATTTCGGCGCCAAAAGGTTTTTGTACGACGCTGCCATCTGAGGCTAATTTAATGAATCGCAGCATTGTTCTAAGAATTTGTACTGTTTAACATAATATTATATATTATTTTCCAACGATAATTATGTCCAATTAGAGGTAATATAACGAATATACAATTTAATTGTTTTAAACGAGTTACACAATATATACTTTTACCCTTTAATTGAAAGTCATGGAAATATTTTCTTAGGCAGGTTAATTTCCTTTAAGGACCTTCTCGAATCTCTGATAAAGGTATGTATTGTTATATCCGGAAACAGTTGAGTTTATTTAGGCCAGCCTTTAAGGCCTTTTATGTCTGCTCCTTTGTTTTAATGGTGTAATACAAAGTTTCATGAAGTTTTAGATCTCATATAAAAACTTCTACAGACATTATTTTATTACTAGATTGTTCAAGTGGCTATTTTAGAAACATGTTATGAAAGATAAATTAAAATTCTTCAATGTTTATCATTTATCTATGCGATGTTGTTATACTGCGTATCTGTCCACACGTGCACGCTTGCTAACATACACGCATTGTGCACGCACTTATGACGCACGCCTAAGAACACGCACAAATGCACGCTTTAGCTCCCACACGTACGCACGCCTGAGAGCACGCGCGAACGCACGCATTTACGCACGGCTAAAAACACGTACCTACATACTCATATGTATACACGGTCTAATGTTAATCTGTAATACGACTAACCTGAAAGAACACTCTTTTATATACTAGATACATTTTTTATTTATGAAATTTTATTTCATTAATTACTCTGTCCCTCTATTTGCACGTCATGTTAAATTTTGTGCACGGATTTGAAAGTTACGTGGGAGAATACAAACACTATGGAAAACTTGTACACATGAGAAGATACAAATATTAGTGAAGAACATTTTGAACAAATGTGATCCCCGAGAACAAGAACTTTCTTTGGAGATGTAGGATGCTGATGATAAATAAATAGTGAGTGCAACGGCATCAAGAAATAGTTGATTGGTTGCTTTTAAGCATAGACACTTTTTATGATTACTTAGTTTTCGATCACCGCGCGTACTGAAATGTGGGCACAGTTAATTTAATCCAAAGCAGGACGGCATATAATTTTTTCATTAAGAAAATCATATTTCTTACAGCGATCCACTTCATAGTGGTTATACTTTATACTTCATAGTGAAAAATCTAGGCGTGTGTCGAATTTGTTCAGAAATAATAACCAGTGTCTCATATCATTTCAACTGAACTCGATTGTTTTTGGCGGTGCAAGAGACACGCTCAATCTTACCACGCGCGTGCGGGGAATAGATATGCGATGATATCTGTAGGATATCATTTCAAGTATAATTTTCCATCATTATTCGCAAACATATTTCTTCATTATTATTTCGAAGAGAGACGTTTCTAAATAAATAAAAAATTACGTAATAATGGCGTGATGTTACATTTCTAAATAAAATTATATAACAATGCAGGTAATGACTTGAACCTCTTAAAATGGCCTATACATACATATATAGATACACTTTTGATGTTTTGGTAATCGCTTTCGTTTGATGATATTGATTTCTTTTTACCGCGAACGTAGAACTAGCGATCCGCTCCGGCTTCGCACGGGTAGCAATACATGTCTACACTTTTTTTTATGATATCGAAAAATAAAATATTTGTGCAACTAATAAACTAGTTGTAAGACAACAGCCTATATCGCAAAATTTTCTCACTTTAACCATTTTTATAACCGTCGTAACTTGTAAAGTAAGTGTTATTTGAATAATTTCAAAAGTTACATAATTATTAATAATCAACCTCGATTGTAAGACTATTTAATCCAGTAAGGACTGATATTAGAATATGAGTGTAATGATTTTTCGATTTTACTCGTGATTTATTGACTAATTTGAACCAAAAGCTGTCCCTGAGACTTAAATTTAAAAATATGTAATTAGACATAATATAGTCTCGCAGACTTTTTTGTTTTTGTAAACGTGTCGTAAATTACTTAAGTGAATCAACCGTAGATTTCGGAGAGCACGCCAAATATTGATCACCATAAACAAAATTTTACTGTCTTGGTTGGAAGGATATTTTGTTATATGTAATATTAGTAATAACATTGTTGATTACCGACAATGATATGGTAACGTAACAAATGCGATTGATTTCATCAGACAATGATTTATCGTGTGAGCCGATCGTCGTAAAGCCCGCCATTATTATGTTGTCGAGTAATTCAAATAACTTGTCGGCAAACATCGGGTATCTTCGGCTCGTTCGTTCTGACATTTTTTTGACATTTAGTTCTGACCATTATTGAACGGTTTGTGCTGTCAATATTGATATATCGTTACCTTTTTTATTTATCTTCAGTACTGTTATCTACAATGATTTACTGTTTTTTAAATATGACTTTCTTTTTACGCTCGAATTTCTTGCAAAAGAATTTATAATGTTGTGAACTATGAACTTTCTTAATTCCTCTCATAAAAAAACTACGTGCGTTGTAACACTGAGTTTATTACAATTTCGCTCGTTTGCCACAACTTTTTTTTTCGTGTAAACAGCAATAGCTCGCGTTTGGCTATAATCTCACCTCACGTTAAGCGAGGTCTAGCCTAGAATATTGTACGAACTAGAAAAAATATAATATAGACTTGATGTCGAGAGTGATAGTACAAACTGATTCACAAGATTACGTACCTTTGTTCAGTTAAATTCAAGGCTAGAGTATTTTGAGCGAAAATTAAATTATATAAATTTATTCGACAAATTATCAAAATGTGCATTTCCTATAACAAATCATCACGTTCATAGTGCTACACTAATATTGTTCATTTAGTGGGTCCTAAGGATACGCTTAGATACACCATTACTTTCACCATGAACACACTTGTATATAATATAAAGTCCTTCTTCAGACATTGGTTTGGTTGGGAACCGAACCAGCTACGTATCGAAGTGAGTGATGAACAACGTGGTGCGTTGTCGTACTTAGCAACCTTTTGTTTCAAGATATTGACATATCTTATTGTTCCTTCGGTTAATAAATTTACATGTACGCCATACGATCGACCATTTTAACATCAAAAGGAATTCCGGAAATATCAAAAGTAATTTTCGTTCCCTGTGTGTATGATGTGTATGTAAAAAAAACCTTTTCGGTTTGTCAAAAAAAAATGTAACATCTACATAAATACTCGAATAATCCAAAGCATTCCTCCCTTTCCCGTTTTATATCCGAACGAAAAGGGAAATTCGGGACTCAATATGACAGAATTTACATAGTAAGGGGTACCTCGTAAAGTTTTCATGAACCTCCTCCTATGCTTGCTTTTGATATATTTTTTTGTTTTATACTTTCATTTATTATATTTGAAAGATTTGTGAAAACAACTCGTTATGTAGCATCTGTTATGGATATGGGGGCATCGTGTCTCAAACTTTGTTCTGGAAAGTTTGTGTGACCAAAACTCTTAATCTGACTCAAGAAATATTTTTTAAAGTATTTATCATTCCAACCATTTTGTAATGATAATAATAATAGTAATTATACACTATAATAATAATTCTGTGGTGTCAACATCATCGTTATCCTTTCTGAAGTTCTTTTGTTTGAAAGAGTCTACTCTCACAATGAAATTGACTGAATTCTAGAACAATTAGTTAGCAAATGTAGACGTATGCGCCTTATATTTTATTTCCCCGGAATAATTAAAGTAACTTGAATCTTCTGCCTAACCAGTCTTTAAACAAATTGACGATCCGATCCATATCTTTGTTCCGAAAGCTCTGCTGTTCCTGAATTTTAATTTTATACATCTCAATATCTGATGTCTTGTCGCTGCCTACCACATCAAACACAACCACAGAATGGAAGTTGCGGATAAATATATGTTAATGTAATCACAACCCCTCTTAAATCCGTTTCTATTGGGCGCAATCAAACCTTGACAAATGTGTCCCGTGGGCTACAGTTTGAATATCGCTGGCAAGAAACAAATTGCGGGAACGAGACATCGGTCTGGGACGCATTTTAGGGTTCTGTTCCCATGCTTATAAATTACCTGGATTTGTTTAAGCCAGTTTGACAGACGTTGATTTGGGATATAGCCAATAAAAATGGAGTTAAATTTGTCTTTGCACTCGACCGATGAGGCAGTTAATATACTCGTAATATAAAATTAACCAAATACAGTTATAATCATCGAATAGGTGTGTATAAGGGAGTGTGAGTGCTGGCTGATCTTGCCGAAGTTGGTTAATTATAGCGCGAACAAGCAAACTTTGATACTCGAATACGAGTCGAGAATTTGAGGTCGGGGGTGAAGGTATCAAGAAAGCTACTTAACTTTGCCGAGTTATTATACATTTTCATGTTTTTTTGTTTTGGGTCAGCGTAAGTGTCAGATTATTATGTTAGTTTATTATTATATTATAAAGAGCATCATAAGGAGATGGCAGCAGCAAAACACCATAGAAGTCATGGGGCTCACACACATACAGGCGCTCCTAAGGTGAGCCCTAGGTTCAGCAGGAGACTGAGACTCCCATGTTCCGTCATCTTTGTTATATGTATGCCCCGTGCAATGCGGGGGCCAGCCTCTCGGTAAATATAAAGAACACATGCAAATATTGTACTATTACTATAAATTTCGATCGAACCAAGAGTTCTTCTCAGCAAAGGCGTTGCCAACCACTAGAGCAATGACGCAGCAGTTCAATGGATCTGAGTTTTATTCTAATCAGAAATTTAAAATCAATAATGAAATTAAAGATAGAAATACCTTTAATGTATAAGACCAAAATATCTTAAGCGCAAAGAGATAAGTCAAAGTGATTAAGACCTGCAAGCGGAGCTCATACGAAGTTCGCTGATTAAAGGCCCCATTTACTGGAATCGTGAAGTCCGTGTTTGTAACTTTCAAGTAAATCCGTAATGTACTTCGAGGGTGTTATGTGACGTAATCTACATCCTCGTTTCCTATTTAATACACATAGGAAAATCCTCTTTTTGTCTTGCAGTTATATCTTGTGAAATGCACATATTCTAACGTGAACACAGCCATCGGCCCTTTTATTGTTCCATAGTTGGACTCTAGTATCCTGATAAAATGAAAACAATTTAGGCCATACTCTACCACGCTTGTTCATAACGAATTGAAAGAATTAACACGCCATAGAGAACGTTATGGGGAATTTCAAGTAATGCAGCATTCCTCGCGATGTTTTCTTTACCGTTACTTTAAATATCTCCCGATATAGGAAGCTGGTTTGCGAATAGCTGGATGTGTAAACACAAATTATTCTAATAAAAGTTGTTTCTTTGTAGAAATAGTTGTAGGTGTATTAGACAGCACTTCCTTGGGCGAAACGTATAATATTCAAATTAAACAATAGCTTTAGAAGCTTCCTAGTAGACGTCACTAATTGATCATCGACCTGAGACTTTCCCTTCGGGAGCTAATTATCAATGTTATTTCTGACAGTTTGCCCAAAGTATGTATCTTATAACAAAGTGTTGTAAAGAGCCAATAGGAATACACTGCCCTTATGCTGTTCTGCATTTAATGTCCAATCGATCTATTTACATTTAATGTGATCAATTAGCATATCGGCCTATATAACGCATGACGAATTTAATATGACGCAAGACCTTGACAAACATACATTTCTAATAGACTTAGGACACAGTAAAAAAATCTTGCTGAAATGCCAACTCACAATGACTATTTCTATTTTTATATTTTACAGTAATTACGTGGGTAGATATGAGTATATTGAGAAGCTTATTATTAACTGCAGGAAACTACAAAGAGAAAAAAGTAATTTCCCTTTTAGACGGCCTTTCATAGACAATACGGCGCTTTTAGATATCAGTCTTTATAACTTATAAGCGTAGATCTTTTGTTCATTCGCGTTTTGTTTGATCATGTGTCCGCGCTGACGTTTACTTTTGTGATTTGTCGATCTTTATGAATCAAAATCTTTAATCAGGAGATGTTAATAGCGCGTATTTTCTCCTCCATTTTTAGAAATTTATTTTTTTCCTGTGTTGCTGAATGCTCGTTGATCGAATGGGTGCAAGCGCGACGGTGGATCGAGAGTTCCTGGGTTCGATTCCTGGGTCGGATACTATTGAATTTCTCTAGATTTCCTAGTAGAAACTTCTAATTTGATCAATGTTATCATCGATGAAGCTTCACTTAATAAAAATATGTAAAAATGTTATAGTAATAATCGAAGAAATATGAACAGAAATAACAAAGTCCCGGGCGAAAGACTCCATTAGCCGCTACCACGAACGTTGACAAGCTCATTAATGACAGTAGGAAACAATTAAAGAAGCAAAAAATAACTTTCTTCGCCGACGGCCTTTATTAGAAATACGGCGCTTTTAGCTGTCAATTCAATGTATAGAACCTCAAGTTGTAAATTGGTGTTCTTTTATCATTTTCGCAATAGTTAATTACTATTATAGTCGATCTTTTTGATCTCCATTAATTGGCTAGTGTCTACTAGTCACACATATTTATGTATCTATGCAAACGATGTTACGGTATGACTTACGCTTTTTATATACGATGCCATCACCATCATAAGCTCACACCCATCCACTGCTGGACATAGGCCTCTCCAATAGCACGCCGCTGAGTTCAATCTTCAGCTCTTCGAATGAAACCGCGGCCAGGTACTTCACGTACATATATCGTCACTCCATCTTTCTGGGGGGCGTCCTACACTACGTTTGTCTCCCCTCTAAAACATGTCTACTCCATCGGTTATTGGTTTGAATTTTTTAAAGTGTGACATAATACCCAAAGAAATAACGTAAAGAATAAATTTACAACTCTATGAGACAACTGTAAATCAAGTGGAAAACCTGCCCCTTTTCTAATTCCTAAAACAAACAATAGATTTTTCCAAAATTTTATTTGAATTAAAATAAATTTCTGTCACAATGATTGTTAATTATTTCCTATTATGTACCTACTTTCCTTAGTACAAATGAAACAGTCGCTTTTAAAATCCCTAATCAAAAGGGACGGAAATACCTTTATTAAGGAGTTCTTGCTTGCGATTGGAATTTCCAACATTAGTGCCAACTTTTTGAATTAATCTTCCAGTTTCAGAGCGAAGTTTGAAGCACTAGCGAGCACTGCGCAACTTTTGAGTTTTTACTGTTGAGTTATGTAACTTATTTTACATAATAATGTAATGTAAACTTACATTAGGGACCGATTTTCTGTTTTTCTACTGATACCCATTCATTACTTACGTAGCAAATAAATAACCTCTGAATAATGAGGGAGTAGTTTATGTAAGTTTAGAGTGTTATATTTAGGTTTCTCTATTATTTAAGATGTTTCTTTGTCATTCATTGGTAGTTAAATAATCAAAAGTTCTTCGGCTATACTGGATAGAAATACATATGGCGCTGCATACTTTAAATATTATTAGCATGTGCATATGTAGTTGATGGAAGGGAGAGTAGTGCATACTATTTGAAGGTATATCGTACACCACCATCATGTACCGAGTTCTTGAACTAGTACAAAGAAAGTTTTTTAAATTAAGAAGATGTGATACTCTACCGAGTAAAACTTTTTATGGTCCTTTTATCGTTCCACTGTTGGACTCAGGCCACCTCCCAGAATTAAACGGTCAAGGCCTTTGACTGTCACGTTGACCAAATATGGGTTGGCAGAGTTTACACGCCTTAGAGATTATTTTAAGTAAGCTATCGTAACTTATGTATGTCAGGCGTTATTTGAATTTGGAGTTCGTTTTCCGTACATTTCCGTATCGTGCTACATCCTAGGCTGCATCTCGTTTTTCATCAGGTGAGATTGCAGCCATACGCGAGTCTATTTAATCTAATCTAATCACATCCCGGTCACAGTGTGCACATACCTTAATGTGCCTATATTATGTTAATTATTATACACGGCAGTACATTGTAAATTGAACGGAATATTTGTGGCTGGAATTCCAGAGTTTGGTTTAATATACTGTGAGATTATTAACCGAATTGGAATATAATCTGTACATAGTCGCTACAGTGTGCATATTGGATAGATTTTATCTGCATCTGGTAGATATACTGCTATATAAATAACAATAATGTTATTATACCTTTATTATTATCATCTCATTTGGCACAGTTATGCCGTGAGTGCTACCGCGTTCGTTCCCGGTTCGGTGAATTATTAATTTTAGATACTTACAGGCATATCTTCAAGTCCAGTCTTTTATATAGTAGGCAAAGAGCACGAAGTGCCAAATTCCTTTATCCTTTCAGACCTCACGTGATTCTTCTACATTCATCATTCAATGATACTTGATGATACAATTGATACTTTTTTTCTTGTTTTTCGATTATATTTGTTCTGTCACTGTATCTTCTGGACGGTTTTTGTTTTTTCTGTTGATGACTCTGGCAAAACTAGTTTTTCTAGTAAGGAGATGCGTTATTAGATAACATTTCTTATTGCATAGCTAGGAATATATCAATATATGTATTTGTTTTTTTTTACTCTTGGGCACGGGTTCATTCCAAGAAAGAGATAGTTAAGCCCCTAGTCTAGTTTAGTCATACCACGCTGCCCAAGTAAGGGCTTACAGACTTCACACGCATGAAACGATATAATATTTTGGACAACTTTAAGGCACTTAGGTTCCCTCGCGATGTTTTCCTTCGGCGTTAGAGCACTGATATTTAATGGTAAATGTCTCTATTGTTCGAACAACAACAGAATAATCTAAAATTAGACGAGCACAATGATTCGCAGGAGATAGCAAGTCCGACTGTAACCGCCTGTCACAACTGCTATGACATCTTGTTCATGTCGGTTTAAACATGTGCAGGCATTTCGCGTCACTATGCTTTGTATTTATCTGACTGGATATAAATCCAACGGAACATAACACTATGTCTGTAATCCCCGAAAGGGTAGACAGAGCAGTATAGTACACTCCCATATCTCTATCGTTGCATACATTTACGTTCCACGATGTAGTAGTACTAGTAGCGGCAGCAGCAGCGGCAGCAGCCTATTGAGGCGACGATATCGCTAATTAGCGATCTCTTCCAGGCAAGCTTATAGTTGGCGGAGTCAAGAACAAAAAAAACGAAAAAATAAATGGTAACAGGTTGGGTGCACATAATACTATGACAATGTTAATAATACATACATACAGACAGAATAGCGAAAAACTAGAAAAAACGAGGAAAGCGAAGAGTAGAGTAGGAGAAAAGAAGAGGATTGGAGGTCGAGCTAATATCCTCCCAGGTGGCATTGCCAATTGCCATACATCGAACACAGATCCAATGTAATTTTTACATTTGGGTTCGGTTATTTGTCTCCCTGTTTACCTAAGTGATAAAAAATATTCTAGTGTAAATATCATGATCGCAGCGAAAGTTTGAAACGTTATTATATACGTACCTACATCATTTTTCCTATTTACTTAATATGTAGGGTAAGTAAGTTTAATTCACATTTTACTAATACATGTAGTTAATATATTTAACGTGATACTGAAATGGTACTGTGATAGTGTTATGGCACGTTGAGTTCGCGATTTGATGAAAGATAGGCAGATTAATTCTTTTGTAAAAGGAAGGACGCACGCTTGATAACGTTGACAAGTTTAAAAATGATTTCAAATTGTATAAAATGTTACAACAACACCAGGGTACTAGCATAATGTAAGTATGTGTGCACACGTGCTTACGTGCTTTTATGTGTGTGTTATACGAAACATCTAATACTTATCTAAACATTATCGGCGTATTTATATACATAGGATACATATATATGTATATGTGTGATATAACAGTGATATAGATATGTGTGTGTGTGTGTGAGTGAGTATGACATAATAGGATTGGATGTAATAAAACTTGAGTAGTCGTATTCTGTACAATAGACGTATATCTACGAGAAAAAGAACTTTTAGAAATAGCTTACGACCAAAAGTGCCCAATAAAGAGGCTGTTAACTGTCAGTTTTTTATATTCCTATTACAGAGCACTGAACATATTTTTATTATATGAAGGTTGTTATACTTTATATAGAATTGCAGTGTATTATATAAATATGATTTGGATAAAAGTTAATATATAGGTATTACTTTTCGTTAAAAAATTTACTAATATTTTTTTAAATTATAATGTGCTTTTTTAAATGCACAAATTGTTCATTATTACATAATAAAATACAGAATTAACTAAAAAACGCATTTTTTGATCAGACAATTCGATTCTAAGTTTACTAGTTCCTATTAATACACATGCTAATATGCATTTCCAATCATCCAAAAACGTCCATAAAACTTAACTCGAAACCTGACGGTATGGTGCCTTTGTATCCAACGGTTGGTTAAAACTTTGTGTATAATATTGAACCTCACAGTGTCATTGTTGTTTGTGTACAGGAACATTTCGTGTCTCACATTCCACACAGTTGGGCCTCGCCGCCCACCGGAACAGCTGCCGTCGCGGAACCCTCGTGCGGTCACATGTAATATAACGTGACATTCCGGGACCCGTTAGAATACCACAATTCTGTTATATACCCACTGTCGTGTTAAACGTACTGTTATGTGCATTCGCTGTTTATGAAATTGCTTTGAATACATGTTTTACAGTGTCAGGAGTATGAGACAATAATGTTCTTCTTATACATCAAATTTTTACAAACGGGTTTAATAGGTTTCTATTTGTATGTAGTCACATTTTTGACCATTTAATAGTTGAGCAGGTTATTCTGCGCATAAATTTTATTATTAGCAACGTCCTCCTTATATTATTATTATTATTCTATTTTTCAATTATTATTCTATTCTTCTCTTTTTATTATCATTATTCTATTCTTCTCTTTTTATTATTATTCTTTTCTTCTCTTGTTAATTTCTTTTTTTCTATTAGATTCTTCTTCCACTATTATTAGATTAGCTGTATGATAGTCGATTAACAATTTGGTTGCCAACAATAGTTCGTTTTCTTTTAATTGAAAATGTACTCCACCCAATCAGTCAGGCTTAAAACGATAAGGATTTAAAATAAAATATCGATAATGACGTGAAGCGTTTTTATGGGAAGGTTTGTACATCTAGATACCCTTCTGGAATTCAAAATTGGGCGTTAATTTAAAAACTCGTAATTCCGTCAAGCATACGAATGCCTGTACAAATAGATTCACGATACAAGTATCCATTTAGTATGTAAATATAATTTAAGCCTCACTTACAAGGAAGAAAAACATAAGATTAAACGAAATGGACTTCGTTTAAGCTTATGTTGGCGCTCGCTTTGATACACCTCCATTACCTTCCGTCTCTCGATGTTAACATACTCGCAGTTAAGTTAATCGGCCATTAGTATAATGTCTGATCCAAGTGTAATCTATTCCGTTTAGGTTAATAATGAAGTAGTGAGTAATATGTAGTAATTGCATGTGTTACCTACTACAGCATTTAGTATTTTGTCTGGCTCAGCCTAACTATTGAGCTGGGAGTTGTAGGTTCAATTACTATTCAGGACTAACATACATATATATAATTCTATTGATCTCCTTGACTTCTGGATGAGTCATAAAATATTACGTCATAAAATATTAGATTACATGTAGATAATCTAATATTTATCGCATAATAAATAATTTACTTTAAACAGATTTATAACTCGCGCCGTGAAAGGAGTATTCTTTTTAGTAAAAAATAATACAAGTGAGTATTTTTAAAACAACCTTGAATATTCATTTTCATTCGGCTCAAAACACACCAAATTGGCTTACCGCAAGGAGAATAGCATTAAGCACAATTTTCATCGCTCCAATCATGTTTTCCATGTAAATAGAGATCGTTATTTTCTCTCCATAAGCCCTTTATAACGTTAATATTATAATCCTTATACGTTGAGGCTACAAATATACGGTGAGTTCTTTTATAGGTCTCTGAATAAGGAACATATAAATAGAATGGAATAATTAAACTGATATACCTACAATATGGTAATCGTATTAAGCAGGTACATGTCTTAAATCGAAATCTGTGTGAAGTCGCAACTGTTGTATTAGTTTCATCGCTAAATATTTGTTTATAACGTGTGAGTATAGAGTACGTGCCAGCATGTGTTCTAACGTGCGTGCTTGTCTGCGTGCGTTCGTTCTTGCGCGTGCGTTAGCGCTTGCATGTGTGTGCGCGTGTATAAGTATTTTTTTCGTTTCACTTTTGTGTATATTTTTGTATAAATCCCTTTGGTCGAAGTAGAAGCTTCGATTTAGATTACAAAATTGAAACTCCATTTATCATACGGCTTTCGTAATCGTGGTTTTTAAAAGCGAGAACATTCCTAGCTAAGTAAATGAAACAATTCCTTTGCCCCTAATTTATTTTCATCTCAAATAAAATTTAATACCAACATGATTTCAATAATTCTTATTCAACCTGTTAGAATTTTAATACTGGCACAACAGCATTTGTTGTATGAAATTGCGTGAGGCTTAATAATTTATCTGTTCGTCGGTTAATAAATTGGAAGGTATACCTACCCGTAATTTGTAAAATTTCACAAATCTTGCAAACAACCCTTTGCCGAAAGAAACGAACTCTGCTAAACAATGTTCGGAATTTAAATTTCTCAATTGTAACAACATTTCCGAAATGAAATTATTTTGAGATAATTAATTACCTACCGACATTAAAATGGTTAATACTTAGTAGCTTTACGATTAGCATTATTATTGTTAGTAACTTCCACTGTTTGTATGTTTACGACTTTATCAGTCAATCAGTTCTTATCAATCATTTGGTAGTCAGGATAATCTTACCCCAAACTCATGGAAACAGATGATTTTTACCGGTTGTTGACCACCGCTAGACTCCTTCTGATAGGCTTATTGGTAACGCGTATAGGAAGAAGATGTAAGTTACTTTTATATTATTCGTATTTTATTTTTATTTTTAATACTTCTTCTGGTAGTGTTCGTTACAATAGCAAAGTGAATGTCAATTCTCACAGGTCTCAGATTGATTCTACTCTTTTCATCTATAAAAAAATATCACACATGATGCATGTGTGCGTCCGTGTACGCATGGGTTTCTTAACTTACTGGTTTATTTAACCCAAAGAAATTGTTATTGAACCATTCAGTCAGGTTTTTACAGGGTAGGCTGACATCAAGTGACAAATAGATCTATACTATGTGCTGGCTAGTCGTGCTTTCTTCTTCATATTTTGTCATTCTCTTCGTATATGTAATTCTCAGCATCATCAGCAGGTTTCCAACCACTGCTGAATATACGCCGCTCCAATAGCATAAAATCGCACAATGTTGCGCTCTCTGTCTCCAACCTGTTCTTTTTGCAACCCCTTTTTACCGCAACCACATTTTCCTTTTTTTCGATCCTTTTTTCTTTGTATAACAATAATTTCATAACGTTTTAAAACAATAAGCATTAAATTCCTTGGAAGGGCACGGAGTCTGCATTTGTGTCCGGTGTATGGAAATAGACTTTCCCTCTATTCTATCACGGCACATATAACATAACAGGCGAATCGTGGGAGTATACTACAGTACCTGCCTACCCCTTCGGGGAAATAAAGGCGTGGGGTTGTTAAGTTTATAATTATAACCATCAAATCGTCAGTCATTCAAATTGCGACCAGCTCCACGCTGCGCGTCAGTATGTTCTCGTCAATCCCCTTAAATTAGGCTGTCGGAGCGCCTCGCTCGTTCGTCGCCCAACGAAATTAATTAATCAAAGCACCCTAATGAATCGATGTGGCCGCCCCGTTCCCTGCGTTTTACCAACTTTATTGTCTCGTTTTTAACAATAAATTCACTTCGGCAGCTCCCCAGTGGCCGTATACTCGTGTACAATGTTTGTGAAATGGGTTGCAGTACATTGAGATACAGGTTTGGTATGTTTAGTTTATTTAGTTTTTGTTATCAGTTCGATGCAAAATATACAGCTTAAGCAATGTTCGATTGTGATTAAGAATTAAATAAAGCGAACTGCCATACAGTGGACACTAATCCAGACTCCGTGCTATTACTGGTTTCAAGATATAGAAATCCAATAATACTTTGCATGGTTATGGGATCGAACCCGGGATCTCGTGATCTTGACTCCGTTTGTAATCACTAAGCCTAAAAGTCGGTCAATAATTATTAAATAGGTAATGAATGAAATAAAACAGAGCGATATTGTCTGGGATTTATGTATGGCACACCGGCTTTGAGATTATACTTATCATTGAGATTATTTATGATTTAATTATGATTAAAGTATTGTTTTACCAATCGACCATTACCTGATTTAATCTCACGTTCAGTTATCTTTGATAAATTAATTGACTTATCGGTGACGTATTCAGCACAGTTGATAAGCATGTTGGATCTATTTCCATCTAGGGCATTTGTGTGACAAGGACGAGTATTTACTTTGTGTTTAGTTGTAGAAATTAACTCTAAATTTATTAAGATTCATACGTATGGTCAATATTCATCTGTTTTCCATATCATGGGCTCTGCCTGGTTTGAGAACAAATGGCTGCTGACAGTCGGTGTCAGGCCGCAAATGGACAGTCATCTCAGCATAATTATTATAATTATTATTAGCTCCTTGGAGTAGTAATATAATATACAAATATATTATGACAGTGCTTGGTAAACAGCGCCATCTAGTTTTCAATAAATAAAACGCAGACAAGATAAATGACAGCTTCCGATTTGACAGAGTTCAGTATCAGCGCCATCTAGTTTTAGAACAATGACAACAGAGACGAGAACATCCGGTTCCCTTATCTTTTTAAATAACGCCGAGCAGATAATACGAGGCTTTGTAAGACTGATGAACGCCATTGCCCAAATGTCGACATATTGTTATAGATTTGTGTACAAATTAAGAAATCTATACCTATATGTATTTAAAGACATTTATTTATAACTATTAATAAGACTTGGATTCTTAATCGTTCAGGTGGAAATGAGAGATTTTCCCTTGCAAAAAGTGTCCTTTATCTTAATAACAAGTTATTAATACATATAATTTCGTTAAAACCAGTTCCTTAATTTTTTGCATAATGGCTGTAAAAACAAACAAACGAATAGACATTTTAAAAACTACTTTGGGGATAGTGTTGCAAATACTGCAAGAAGCATAATTTCGAATATTAACTTTACAGAAGGATTATCTTCATAATGTTATTATTAGTAGACGTTACATTTAATCAATTATAATATTATTTAAGAATAATAAAAGGGGATATAAAGATTTATTATCGAAGAAAAATATCCAATTATTCTTACGCTATTTTGTAATAGCGTAAATGATACCCTACATCAGTATATCGGATTTCTATGAGTTATTGATAAACAAAATTCAAGTTATATAATCGAGATAGATTTGTGTTTATTTATTATGTATAAAAAGACGTGATGATTGTAGAAGAAACGTGCCAGGTGTATAAGGATAGAGACAGTTGAAAGTCTGTTTGATCGAAGTCAGATTGTCTTGAACAGCGGGCACATTTGCAAAGATTACACCAACGAGGTAGGTCAAATTAGAAATATAAAGTATGTATGAAAGTATGATCAAAATATAGAAGCCATATTGCCTTCTCTTACACTAAGGTAATTGAATTTTATTAGTAGTTCAGGCGATCAAACGTTGCGGTATATGCACACTTCAATATAAGTGACTCGACAAGTTTAGTAAGACGTCACTATTAGGTGGCACTTTGAAAATATAAATTGTCGAGTAAATTTATCGTTTACCTACACATACATACGCGAGCACGCACACGCACACATATAGACACACATGCACGCACGTACGCATGTACGCACGCATGAAAGCACACATGCACGCACGTACGCACGCACTTGCATGTTTTTCTATAGTATGTGTGTGTGAAGGTTTCGATTTTACACTAGGCCAACGTGGCAGACGGTGGGCTTATATCTTCTCATTCTGGATCTAACTCGTATCCTATACCTACCTATTGAAATTAAAGAAGATTTTTTAATAATCACGACACGTTCTAGGACTGATCAGTATATCGATAAATATTAGACAGGAATGATATATGTCAATATGTAAACACTGGTACGCAAATGTTTCTCCATTTTAATACGTCAAAACAAGAAATATTTATACAAATGTTACTTACATTAATGTTACTCGTAGTTCAAACTATGAGAACGTTGTTTGTACAACTCAAATTCTTTGAGCGCCCAGTAAATTCGCGAGTTTCTCATGTCTGGAATAATTTGTAGAAATTTTGTTGAGGAATTTTCAAGAGAATATTTCAAGAAGCTCTTCACTTAAATTCGGGAGACTAAAAACTTATGTACACTTGTATATTTTCAATGTATTCCAACACGTTCTAATTTTAAAGGTCTTTACTTTTTTTGACTGCTATTGCTGCTACTAGTTTTACATTGTAATTTTGTCAGCACGTGGCAACAATGCTTCTCAGGATAAAACGGAACTGACTTTAACCGGAAGTTCAGCTATATTTGATACTGGATTATGCTCTATTTTTAACGGACAAATAAATTCAAACTGTCTTCTTCTCTCGCTTACTACTTCTATTAAACATACAGTTTATATGATATATTTTGATTTATATTAAAGTGTTTTTATGAATTTTTCTTTTTGTTACCCGATCGTTTCTAACCCACAAGGACTTCGAGGTTATAAAAACAGCCAAAGCTCGAGAAAGTCAATTACATTTATTTTCTTTTACGATGATAATATGCGCTCCAATAAATTTTTGCGCGAACATCTTCCCGACCATCCAGGGACGACTTACCTCAAATGAGATTCAAAGTAATTTTTAAGGTAGCGGGCGAATTTTTACGAATTTAACCACAAATTTTATATTACGCCGAGATTGAAAATGAACTGCGCGGTTTCATTTGTGTGTAATGCTTTTACTTCGATGAAATTTATTATCTCTTTGTTTCAATGATATCGAATATTTTAGCTGTCTATTGTTTAATATCCGATGTCGCATATCATGGGCGGTACAGTGGGAGATCAGGCTGAATGTTTTAATTTGAATTAATGTAATCATTATACTATTACATTTTCATTGTATAACGACTTTTTTAATTACATTTAATTACATTATTTAATTAGATCAGGCCACTGCTGGAGATAGATATCTTTAAGGGTTTTTTCCCATTATTCCCACGATGGCCATGCATGTTGGCGATCACACCACACTAAGCACCACCTTCATCGCGATCACTATACTTTATAAATCGTACATTTCTTCATCTAAAATTAACTTTTGAAATGCAAAAACTATTGATAAACGGAAATACGGAGATAATCGCAAAAATAACATTTAACATTGAAAATGTTAAACCGACGGATCGAGCGCTGAAGCTGAATAGTTTACCTTGTGCGAAATCAATTCCCATCTTATATTCCCAGACATGCTGTGTAAATGGTAGAACGGCTTAACTGTAAAGTAAATAGCGTGTTTCCCTCCAACAACTTATGAATACTTGGCAGACGTTGTTGAATACATTATGAAGATAAAGTACACATGTATTAAGATTTTTATAATAATAATAATAATAATTATTATTATCGATAGTTGTCGACTACCTTTTTGGTCAAGTCGTCGTCGTCGTCGTCGCGCGACGGTCGGTCAAGGTCCTCCTGGGTTCGATCGCCGGGTTGGGTGAAATTGATATCGATAGACTAATAAGATATTTAATAATAATATACGATAATTCTCAGTATTTTGTAATGGTATTTGTAAATTATTTCGAGAATATGTCCAATATGAAGGCACTCTTTATTAATAATGTTACTGTTTATTAATACAGTCTTCAAATATAAGATACTTTATAAGTGAAAGTTACAACCTGAATATGAAGTATTTATGCCCCAAATTATGATGAAATAAGTTTATTATTCGCTAGGAAATAAAGCGAAATAATCGACATGTGAATTCTACAAGTTATGATGAACACGGAACCAAACTGTTCAGCTTTTAATTTTATTTTTGAAGTGAAACTTCTTTAGGCGCATGAGGGTAAAATTTTTACAGATGAAACGTCACGCCGGTATGCAACG
>DWME01002665.1:0-20196 GCA_018244795.1 Parelbella ahira ahira | reverse complement strand
CAAGGACTCTAATTAAATAAAAATAAATTTTGATTACTTATGCGTATAAATCAAAAGAATTTGTTTTTTATTGAATGTGACACAATAAATATGGAATATTAAATATGATTATGTAACATATTTATTTTGAATTAAGAATTAAACGAACAGTGTCATGGCGATTCACTTGTTATATATTTATCATTGAACTATTAAAGGTCGACGTTTTCTGCGTTTGTTTACAATATTATGATTTATATTGACATCAGTTATAAGTCCTCTGTAAGAGATGCTTAAGCTGGAATTTAAAGGTTAACATTGACATTTTTTTATAATAACCTCGTTCAGAATTTAGGGCAAACGGCCAGCACGTTCCTGGTTTTGTTATTGTGTAATCGAAATATTATTGTCATTATCATTTTTCACATTCTTTAAACGATGAAAATATGGTTAAGGAAATATCGTAAAAAATAAGATATATAGCTAGTATGTCCTGTATTGACCAATCAAATTTTCAACTTATTTAATAATTAGTGCTAAATTTCCAATATCAATCGTCTTGAAAAACACCGTAAAATACTTAATATTCCGTTTTATATTACAAAAACACTTAAAATATATTTAAGGAACACGTAAGTCTAACAGAAAATAAACCAAAGAGCATATTTTGATTCATCAGCTTTTCAATTATTACATTTAACTGAGCTGCTACCGTATAAATCGGCCGAGCCAATGACACGAGAACAATATAATTCATATGTCACTCATATCAACACGTGCTGCCCAAATAGAGGCCTAATGAATTATTGAGACGGTTAGCGGAGGTCAATTTTTGAAACTGTGATTGCGACATCTGCCGGTGTTCAATTATGAATCATTCCATGTCCTAGTGATACACACGTAACGTTTTGGGAAACCGCTACCGGTCCGAAGACGGGCGAAACATTCGAATTGTTATCTTGATGATATTCTATGTTTAATCGCGTTTTGTATATTTTTTATAATAGTTTTTATATCGTAGACATTTTTAAAAATTAATTTCTAGTTAATAATTTAAAGTAAAATTCGATACTTTATTGTTAATGTGATATTGTTTTGATCATAGTTATTGGCATATTCCTACTTAGGAGAACCTGAGGTATAGATCCCCCTAATAAACTAGATTGATATATTCAAGACACGAATTATATTATATTTATTAAATGAATACATAATGATATAAATAATTACTTCGTTAACTTGACCTTAGTGGATTCCAATTGGACCTTTAGTTAAGCAATATGGCCCCTCTATACTAATAGCCGGATTAGTTCTTAACTGATTGTAATCGAAGACGAATTTAATACCGTTTCGGGTGTAAGGTTATGTTCGGAGTTCATCCCATGGAGTACGTAACATTTCTCACGAAGTTACAGTTACATTCGCTATTAATAAAATCTTGTACCTTTTATATTACTCCAGCACTAAGGTACTGTAATATCATGAACCCTTATAACCTCTGCTGAACATTGGTCTCCTTTCAGGAGAAGGATTAAGATCATAGTTTGCCATAATACCTGAAAGTGGGATATCAAATATTTTTGTAAATATAGAATGAGTATTCCATTGTATAATTTTATACACAAAATTGTAGAGTTTTCACCGGTGTTAAAATGACACATACATGATATATACCTAATTCTATGATCTTTTTTATACAATTTGTAATTATAATATAATATAATTTCTAATTATAAGACATTATACATATAATGTACCGGCAGATGTTATTGTATTATAGACAAAATTTTAAAAACATCTTTATTAACATATCGCCGAGGTATCTCTATACAATGAGGACTAATAATAAGTATTGAACGAGGATGTACTTGTACATCGTTCAGAGTCAGGTCTTGGCCACTTTTTACGCTTGACACGTTTTGAATCCGAACACTTAGGAGCTTAAGATCCGGTCTCGGTTTGTTGAGCCGTGGTGCTCGCCGGACCTTCCTTTCAACCCCAAATTGTACATGAGTAAGAAAACAGGCGAGTTAAATATTACGGGTATATTATTTTTCGACACAATATTACTCATGTACTCATGTTGGGAGTAACAAGATGTTTTTTCCTGTAATTGTTTATCGTGTTGAAAAAATGTACACACACATGTTACAGTTGGTAATATGGGATTAAAAGAACGAGTCAATATTTTTGGGGTTTAATCAATGTATTAACGTCGATTAAAATTTACCGAATGTTGTTGACTGTTGCAAGAACGGAACGAAAACTTATACTCCAGTTTGCTCTTCAAACCGCTCATTCATATAATGGAATAATTTATTGGTATTGGATATTTTGTCAAATTTAATTGAACGAATGAACGTATAATCAGACTATTATTTCTAACCACTCCGACATGCATATGCATACAGAAGTTCGAGAGCTCTTTGTTGACTTGTCACGATATACAATTGCGTTTGGAAAGCGACTTTTACTCCAACGAGCGCGTGGGCGCCATTATTTGGGACGCGAAGGACTGTTGGTATTTTTTGAAGTTAGTTCTGTGATGTATTGCTCGGTGTTTATTATAAGGGGATTTATACAAATTTTAAATAGAAATTTCATTGTGACATTATGAATGAGTCCATTATCGTTTTAGATTTAAAGCTGCCAGTGGAACTGCTGGAGATCCCGCAACGGGAAAGCTAATAGAAAACTTGTATTTACTTATTATTGAATGCTATTAGAACTGTAACAGTCTATTTTAAATGGTAACAAATAAAACATCATAATGTACCATTAGCCCTACATAAAAATGTGGTCCAATGAAGAATTTATAATTAGGTACTCTGGACGAACATTAAACACGGTATTCTGTTGTACTTGCCATTAATTACATTATTGAACGTTGCTACATAATTAATTCATTCGATGACTTGGTAATTACATAACAGAGTAATTTGTTTGATTGTACTCATTTAAACTTGATTAAAAAAATTTTTAAACAAGCAAACACATTAATTTTAGCATTCACACCCTTTGCTAAATTATTTTTTTTATACATGGAGGGGCTGTTTGGGATACCAAGTTACGGGCGAGATCCTGGTAATCGGCTGATTGTGGTGTAGCGTAGCCAAGAAGGCAGGTCTAAATGCTTTCGATGCCGACATGCAGTAGCATAAACAGTCTGCGATCTTCAATTCAGCGTAGGTGTTATAAACAAAACCCCCAATTGTTATGCAACACTTCCTAAGCGGAGCCATTTGAGTTCGTCACTAAACCCAGTGAAGTTATGAAGACCAGTACGATCAACAGACACTATACAATTAGAAAAAAAATATGCAACCCGTATTTCCAGCAGTGGACTGCGGAAAGCCGATGATGCTAATATTCTATCCGAATCTGTTTTACTCAATTTGTGATATTGACTACCACTGTAGTATAAAGGGAAAATTATAACTTATTCAGTTGAAGTAACATATTATATTCATGCTTCGATTTGAAACACACGTTTGTCTGTTCAGTCACAACAGATGTTCACAGCGGTTACGTTAGCCGGTACGTGACAGTCAATTAATTAGTGGCTCCGATCCGGATGCCTCTCGATGACTTCCCGCGGTCAGGTGGGCGAAAGATGCGGGTCTCGGGGTAATAAGTGCAGGGGTACATTGTTGGTACCTGGAAATCGTAAAAGGTAGAACTTGGGAGAGAATTAGGTCAAATGCATCATATATTGATATTATTGTTTCAAATTGTAAAAAATTTACAGAAAAACGTAGTGTGATTATTATACAGAAATAGTATTTGGTCTGAAAGGATACATATGTTTTCACACTTGGTGCTCTCTACCATCCTTGTGAGGGATTTGGCATGACTAATAATAATAATAATTGGTTTAGCTGAAAATATACTCAGAAATGTTATTTTTGATAGCTATGTAAAAATTGGTTTTTTATTTGTCAATATTGTTTTCGATGAACGGTGGGTCGGTTTAATCAAGTCTTGGACATGTCCTTGTTGATTACTTTTTGTTGGAACACAATGACTGGTATATGTATTAATCTAACTTTTCATGAAAAAATTTATATGAAAAAGGAACTTGTCATACCACTAATAAGTAAAAAATAATTTTATTTATTAGTACGTAAAATCTATTCATTTATTATAAGACACATTTTTTCTTGCCAGCTCACATATGACATGTTCCGATTGATTGGTTAGCCTTGTACGTTACAGGATAACATGTCACAATATCAATTTACACGAACAGATTAAATTTTTCAGTGATTTCTTGTTCGCGTCATAATAGCTCCGGCGTCGGAGCCGCTTGATCTGGTCGTCCAATATGCGTAATTGTGGGTTTAATGTTTAAACACTTGGCTTAAGAGACGAGCGAGGGCGATTATTTTGGATTTCTGGAATATTCTATACATTGTATATTTGCATTATCAACAGAATAATATTGTTTGCAACCATTCTTAAAACGTTGTGATTATCAGATAAGCCTGCCAACCCACGTTAGGTTCGTGAACCTGCATTTGACTAGTAGACTCGTGTCCATCAGTGTGATGGTAAAAGGATTGATCAGTCTAACGACGGATATTGATTTATAAAATTACGTACTCGTATATAGTTTAAGGCGTGTGCTTAGTTCTCAATACAACTATGTATGTGTTCATTAATTTTGCAGAAATGTAATCTATACCATGGGAATTGAATATAGTAGCTCCTATTTGCGATTCAGATCCAGAAGAATAATCAAGAAGAAGAATCCAGATTCTACGCAGCGAAAATATGAATAAAAAATTACCTCATGCATTCATAAGCCATATACATTCCAAAGGCTTAGATCTTAAGTCATTTGTATGGCTCATATAGTGTTTGCAGTAAAATTTTATAGAGTCCGCCCACCAGTGACCTTAACAGCGAACCGTTAGATACATTCAAACATACATTCACACCTGAGAGATAGGGAGTACCGCCAAGTCAAATTTGGTATCATCCATTAACTGCTTAGATCAAACAGTATAGAGATGCACGTTTCTCAAGGCATGTTGCAACATCTGCCTCCATTTTCTTTGTTATTTTTTCACCAATAGCAAGTTTAGCAAATCGACGTTATTCTGTCAATAGTGATATGTACCATTAGTCACTGGTCTCTTAGACTACTTTTTTGACATAAAACTTTTTAAGATTGTAAATAATTGTTCAAAACGTGTAATTGTGACTAATTGATCAAAACTTAACAATACTAAGTACTATTTTAAGATTCAATGCTTGGATCGACATATTTTAAAATTTAGATCATAAACATTATTAAAGTTTCCAACTAAAAACATATCGCTTGTAACTTGCGCCAACCTGTCATTGCACTTGTTTTTAAGCGGCGCAAGGGTTTTTAATGAATAGGTATTATATTAACTCTCGAGGTTGGATTCTTACCATAAACCGTTGATGTCTTATTACAGCGAGCTATCAACGTTGTTGCGGCCTATTCATAATATATATTCAGCGTTAAATATTTTTAATTACGTTCCTTTTCACTTTATTTCTACAATAAACGACGCAAAGTCACCGACTACTTAAACACGTCAGGTCGAAATCATAATAACATGTTGCAACAATACTTCAAGTTATTGCATCCACAACGATGAGAAATCGGTTTCGTATCGTCAGCCTTTTATGTTTTTGTCGATGTGTATATTTTTGTTAAGCATCCACACAATGGTAGTCCGATCCAATAAAAAGCGGTGATCGATTGAGTGGCTTACATTCTTTTTATTAATATGAAACGAGCGGACATTATGAATATTAAAAGGTTTAGCGTTTTTAATCATAAAGGGCGTTAAGAATTCAGTATATAAATTACGTACCGATTAACGCAACACATTATTAACTACCTATGTTAAAATAGCTGACTCCTAGTGAAACTGTCGGAGCCGGGTGTTTGAGTCGAACTAATAAGGAATGTATGTGTTCTCGACCGATACAAAACTATCGATTTCATGGAAGAAGCTGCGTGCACAATAATTAGCCGTAGTTTATTAGTGTTCAGAAACATTAAATTGAATTTTTATCACTTATAAGTTTAAATAAATGCATAATGACCGCTAGAGATCGTAAAATGGCGTCCGAACGAGCGTCCAAACTTTAAAGATTACGAACTCAGCTGATCGTCGCCGAACCAACTATAAATTAGACATGCCAATGATTGCACAACTTTTAATTATAAATAACTAAATGTTTTAAGTAATTAACTTATCTATATCTATTTTTAGTAAAAGCCTGATAAAAAGCATAGTGAAAATTGCATAAGAAGCATGTCACGTCTGTATATTTGGCATTCGATGATCTCAACCTACCCCGAAACTACACGTGACGATATTCTAATAAGTTGTAACCGATTTTTTCTTCGATTAACTATTAGGTTAACTGCAGAATTTAAAACAACACTAAATACTTCGACTTACCGAGTCTCTTTACCTATTAATCGACAAATATGCATACATTTACATTGAAAAAATGCTGTAAAATTAATATCTTCCGGAAGAAGCACTGCAGGTCTGTAAGAAACGAGATATTTGGTACTCCGTACTTTCTGCCTACCCCGTGAGGTACTTGGCATAATTAAACATATATAATAATATTTTGGTATAATTTTGTTGGCGACGATGCTTAAAACTACTGCAGTTTTTGTTACTTTCCATGTATCACCAGTTTCCTCGTAGCATGTGCCCTTAATTTCCATGTGCTCCACTAAACGCCGACTGGATCAAAAACATTTTACGATTATTAAACCCCACGATTGACAACCGGGAAGGCATTCCTGTCGTTCCTATATTTTTATTGCGTGTAAACCCGTCGGCGTGTTTTTATATCATCTCTTTTAAGTGACATAAATTCTAATACAAAGTCCATTTGTGTATCTCGGACGTCTTAAAAGGTACAGGGTTAATCGTTTTTCTGCTTTTTACAAGGAACGGATTTCAATTATCCAGCGGTTGGTGGCGTATAAAACTGGATGGTATGTGTTGTGTCGTTGGCGCCCCACGGAGGTCGGTAGGACGGCGCGTTTTTTACCATTTATAATTTGAGGGATGCTAATTTAATTATGGAATCTCATAGTTTTTAATGTCTTACGCAGCTGTATCCTGTCCGCTTTAATAATGCCCGTAGCTAACGGTGTTTCGGGTCTCGCGTCGTATTGTATTGGA
Organism: Parelbella ahira ahira; assembly: GCA_018244795.1. Lineage (NCBI taxonomy): Eukaryota > Metazoa > Arthropoda > Insecta > Lepidoptera > Hesperiidae > Parelbella > Parelbella ahira. The sequence continues at coordinate 13,024 of DWME01002665.1, read as the reverse complement.
TCGCCATGCGTGTGTTTCGCTGCGATGTAGTTTTTATTACGTGAGACTAGATATGTTAATGTTTTAACAATACTTTTGATTTCGGTATTATGTTCTGCTCAGTGGTTTAGAGGATAAATAACGCATAAAAGATTAATGTGTATTTGAACAATGTCGTTTTTTTTTCAAATTGGAAATGTTTATATACGCTTTATTTATTTCGTAATGAAAGAGAAAGTTCTAGACTTTTTTTTTGAGTATATACTATCTTTAATTCCATTTAGTGTTCAATTATTTGCCTCCCAAGGGATCTGGCGTGTTAATATAAATATAATTAAAAGTAAGAATATGTAGTCTAATTTTCAAAGTTTTATGTTGAATAAAATTAATATTTCACTTTAGTTTTCATTATTTTCTTTAATGATTACAAAATAGCTCACGTATTTATATTTAATGTCGAAGAAAGCTGACATGTTAACCTTTGCTTCGCACTTTACAATTAATAACTATGTCATGCACGAGTGAACTTGCGAACTTCAAAAAACAATCTCGAATTAGTGTCAAGTGCTATGTTTTATTTAACATTCAAATGCAGTGAATATAAGTTATTCGTAATCACAATCCTTTTGTGAACGCTAGTGAGAAATTTTCAAGAGCGTTATTCTAGATAAAAAGCGTCGACGTCACTATTATTAAAAAAACAGCTGGTATACTATTAAGGGGTTTTCAGACTGTTCTAAAGCTTTTTGATACACGGTTCAGTGTTCAACTTGTAATGGAAAAGCGTGTTTGGGTAAGCCCTACACCTTCTACGGTCGCGAGAAGCGACCTTTGCTTAACCGTGACATGGTATTCCTAATACCATGGCTGACCGGACAGCCAGCCATAGTATTACGATAACAAACAAAAGGGCCCTAGAAAGTGAATGTCCAAACAATATATCACTCACACTTTACATCGTATTAAAGCTTTTAACTGTTTAGGACTTGCTTCACTTCGCACGGTGAGCGAATAGAGAGCGTAGCCTTGAGAGTAGTTGAAAATTTGCACTCGGAATTAAAGTGCCCATGGAACAGGGGAAATAAAATAAAAAAGACTGCTGTTTCGACCGTATGTGAATAACTTTTTGCGAGTGGAATGGTAAAATGTATGACGTCGCATCCGCTGAGACATACAAGCGTAAAAGTATCAGTTGAAGTTGCCGGGACGGAAATGGATCTGTGTCCTGTGCATGGCAATAGGTGGTGGAGTTACCCGTTCCATTGTGGGACGTAAACGTAAATGGTGAAACGTGGGGGTGTACTACACTCCTCTGCTTATCCCTTCGGGGATTACAGACGTAGTGTTACGTTTAATAAAATCCAAAAAGGGTAAGCGACGAACAGCTTAGTTTGGCTAATATTAGGTTAAGATCAATCTATACAAGACTTATTATGAAGGACATTAAAAACCGAAACTGGCGGAGATTGAACTACAACTTACTTGAACTACAAATCCGTTTAATTTTTTTTTAGAGAGTCTCTCTTCGTTTAAGAAAAACTGACTGTCGCTTTTCGTATATTCGTTCGTAGTGTAGCAAATGATTTCAGTGTATACCACCAAAAGATAGATGGGCCCTAGTTATATTATAACAAGGTGGCCAAGCGATTCATCAAGAGCTTGTCAATTATTATTCTGGTAGCGACGCCGTCATCGGAGAATGTTTGCTTTAATTAAAATTTATATGACACAAAGCTGGCTGTCAGAGATCTGGAGTACCTAGAATACGCGAAGGTTTCGTAAATTATGAATGAGATGAAATGCTATGATTGCGTGCGGGTTTAGCTTCATTTGTGTAACTCATGGTTCTGACTGCAATGTTTGTTCTAGTTTTCATTTTATCACCTCTGTTATTTATGTCGGGAGTGTTTGAGATATACATATTTCAAGATTTTTTGAATTCTGAATTGAATAATGATTTTCATCAATCAATCTGTTTGTCGTCTGCAGAACTTAGGCCTTCTCCAATGACCGCTATCGTGCCCTGTGCTATGATTATTTCCTGCTATGATTATTATCAATTAATTGTATTCAATTTATTTAATTGTTCATTTTAAAATATCGTTTATTGTAACCATATTTACATAATATCAGACGTCAACAAGAATCCTCATTTCTAGCCAACTCTTTAAAAAATTATTTCTACCCACTGAATACTTACATTGCTCGTATCATTTTAAATCACAGTAAATAACGTAAGTATTATCGATGTTTGAGATAACATTTCATATAACGTAACTATTAATTCTTATAGCGTCGTTACTTCCTCATTCTACACGTCTTCGTGTAAGCGACGCCCTCCAACTGAATATAAATCACTTCGGCTCTGTATGGCTATCAATTAGCCTCGATTACCGTTAATTAACACAACACTCTATATTTTCTACGAGCTTCTCGCTTTCATAAACCGTGTAACGTAATATTAGGGTCTTACTCTTACACCACTCATGTTCTGATTATGCTTAGGCGCGTTACAGACGAGCGATTCGCCTACGTTTAATCTTTGTGCGATTTGCATTTGATAGAGATATCTGGTAAGGTATAATTTGTATTACATGGCATATTTAATATGGTTTCGTTAATTTTGCTGTGGTTTATATAAAGTTTAGACAATATTCTTAACAAATAAGAATAAACATGACAATATATTAGAATTTATAATGTTTTTATTGACATATTTCAAATATTCCAATCTTGTTTAAACGTTCGCATTAAATTTCGATATACACACTCTTTGTACATAACTTAGCACTCCTTTATTTGCTGAATATCACTACTCTTATTACAAATCGATTATTTTTCTACAAACCTCTGTAAATCGATTAATTTTTTAGATATCTTTGTAAATCAACGAATTGATTGGGTTTTGTATTTTACTATTTGACTTTAATTTGTCGCGATGTGCATTACAGTGTTAGATACAAAATGTGATGTAATAGATACATAAATCGTTCACAATATCGTGCGCAATCTGGGACCAAAAGACGATCGTACTGTTGTCCATCTGTAACATGCCTTACATCTTTCTCCATACAAGTTAAGCGAAATTTATATCCAATTGAAAGTACCCAATGTTGTTTATGGGCGTAAAATTCGTATTACATTTTGTTAATTCAAATTAACAGCCGTGTAATTATTGTGTTCGTAGTTGAAATCGATTTTCCTGTCGCTCATTCGATGTGTCGGCGACTTTATACAGGACGTTGTTACGAAAAGCGCTTTACGGTATTGAAAAATGATAAAATTGTAATTATACGGGGTGTAGTTTATTGTCGTAATTGTACGCAATTATTGTTAACTTTTTTTAATTGCGTTAGTAGAGTCAGAAATATACAGCTTGTACTTGAATTAAAAAATTCAGTAACACATGTATAAATATGATTCTTATACGTTCTTTTAAATGTGTAAAATAAAACACAAACGTGTTAGAGCATGTACGTTCAATTTGGTATATTAAAATAAATTATAATATCTAAGCGTAAAATATAGATTGACTAATGTAGCGTAAATTAAAAATTAATTAAAAACACTCATATTAATTAATAATTAATTAACTTGGGCTTTCCGATCTGAGTGACGAGTGTATAAAACTAATGAATATTTATAGAGTCGCTTATAAGGTAAGCTTTTTACATTATTCGATTTAGCCCTGACCCGTCTCTAAGTGGAATGTGTGGAGATATGATATCTTTATCGTACATGGATCAGCTGATCTTAAGCTATGCCATCAAGTAGTTCTTCAATTGTTTCCCTTTACAATTCCCAGTAAGTCAAAGTAAGTGCAAGTCATCGTTACTAAGCTTTTATGCGTTAAATGTTGAAGCTGGCACTTTATTGGATTTATTTAGAAATATTTCTTATACAGTTTAGTTAGATTTTGAAAAAAAAAATTTTGTGTAAGTACATAAATTAATAAATTCATTTAATAAAAACATTAATCTGGCAACAGTTTCTAACTGATGATAATTTGATGTAAATCAGAATGCATTGTTTGTAATGTCGTTTAACTTTGGCAATAGATCGAGTCAAAAATGACATCAAAACACGATTATATATTTTTTTAATAACAAAAGATTAAATTGCTATGTTGTACCACTTTTAATTAATTAGTTTTATTTTGTCTCAGCTTGGCTTGTTTCGGACCTATCTGCTTCGCCTATTCTGTTTATCTGCATTGAGATCGCCAGGAGCTTATAAACAAGAATCCTGGTACATTCCTATTTGATTATCCCGAACAATCGGTAAGCCGACACATAATTTACTGCAGAATAAATATACGCACGAAACGCTAGAAAAAAAACTGTAATTTTACAAATTCATTTATTCAGAACATCGCCTAATACGTGGAAATATACTACAGAATTATATTCAAACATTTATTCACATTTCGAATTATACCAAACATATTCTCGTTTACCTAACAGAGCCTTTCGCGGCCCCATTTGAGTATTAGACTTTTTCATTCCTCGGGCCATAAATAACACAATTTTATATGTAGATACATTGACTTCAGCCTTTTTCACATCGCCGCGAGGCCCTGACCCGTTCCTAACCGAGATTCTGCTTCATCTAGATCTTATCTCGCATCGCATTCCGAGATCAGCTTTACGTTTCAATTTGCATTTCAGCTGGCTTTTCTGTCACATAATGGGCCCGCGCCATTTCGTTGCGCGACAATATAGTCGTATTTATTTATGTTTATTTATCAGTGGCTTTGCTCTGTATTGTTGTTTTATTATCTCTGGCGATATTGTGTCTGCGTTCAGGCACTTTTATACATATTTTCGTGAGATTTCTGTTGACGAAGTGTAATGGAATAGTTTGTGTATTTGTTTTCTAAGCCTCAGCGTTTGTTGATGTTTTCTATGGAAATTGATCATTGACATAACAATTTTAGTTGTATTATAATATTTATTGTTACGTAACTTCTGAGTTCATCCCATGTGAAAATTAGCACCTATAACTTATGTATGTCTAGTGTTGGACAATAGTGCTTTCGGTATCAGAGGGTAGACAGAAAGACAACATTTTTCAATATTAGTACAGCAGACATATTATCAAGATTATGTGTGAAATTTAATTCAAAATCCGTCAGTATTAGTGAAGATGTAACGTTGGGTAGTATGCAAATTCCTTTGCCACTTCTGTCAAGATAAAAGAGAAAATATTTGCAATGACGATGTATGAATAAATGAATTAATAAAGATATGAACCAAAGTACATTTAATTGATGCGTATGAATAAGTAGTGTAAATGAAGATATTGCATTAACACGCAACCCGTTATAAAATTGCATATACCTACTCGTTATATATCCTCATGAGCATATTAAGATGAATGCAAAGAAAAGATATAAATAAACAAAAGAAAACACCGTTTGAATTAGTTACAGCTTAAATCTTTTGTTTTGCTGTTTAAAACATTACATGCAAAGATTGAAAAGTAATTAGCATATTAAATTAATCGTAGTAAAAAAAATTTAATTTATAATTAAATTTTGATCATGCTATTATTATTCGCGTTAATAAAAAACAAATATAAACCAGAGAAATAAGATATAAAAGTTAATATATTAAGAAATAGACGTTTGCAATCAATTTAGCTATTATGCTACACTATGTACTGATAGCCGAGGCGTAAGGGCAAGAATAATACCATGTAATTGGACCATATCATTCGCGTGCATGTAAATATGTGCGTCAGTGTATTTGTTCGTATCATTCGCAGTCATTAAGGTATCTCGAGAAAAAGAAAGAAAGAAAACATACGTCTGTATCAGCTACAAGTTGTAGTGCAGTAACCAATTAGTAATCTGAATTAATTCTGATTCCATGCTATTTGTAGTACGCGTTCATGTTGCTTTCGAGTCGTACATAATAGTTGCATATGTACTGTGTATAATTATCCTATGACTACTGTAATAGTTATATATCATAGAATATTCTATAAGTCATATGATACATATTTTAATAGTCATAGAATATTTCTGATTTTAAACTTTCTGAACTGTTTTCTGAAAGATAGTGTCTTTAAGATATTACGCTCTAGTAGCAAATGAGAGATTTATGTAGGAACTCTCTTTATAATAGATTTGAGCTAAATTTACTACTAGGAAAGCTGAGTTGTGGAACGATGAGTTAATTTTTTTCACGGCTCTCGCTATTTTTACATGAAAGGATATGAAAGACAGACGAAAAATGAACAATAAATATCATATGTTGTGCTGGTGGAAGAAATCATCACGAGGACGCCTTTGTTTTTCGCAATATTTACCAGATCGTACGAAAACTGGTAATCCGCAGTGTCTACGTATGGAGTTTATTTTCATAGACTATTTTCTGTAATGATAAATATAGCCTTTTATACAGGCTTTATTATCATTTTGTAAACATATATGTATACTACACACACATTGCACTTGAGATGCCCGTGACCATTTTACAAATTGACACGTGTTCTGCTCACCTCAATCAGCCCATTTACAATCTCGACAAACAAGCAATTCCAAAGAGATAAATGAATGTTGAAATTACCATTGATATTAAAGTTTTTTCGGATTCAACATATTGATCGATGATGGTGCGGCGGTCGTTTTACCACAGCGTCACATCCCGGTTTCACTGGCGGTATTAAAAAATCGTGTTACCATTAAAAGAGTATTAGCGTCTCACTGGGTGGTTGACGGCCCAACAAATGATCGCTTTAAGGGACTTTTGCGATTGAGAAAGAGTTACGAGTGGCAATGGTAAGCGAACTTACCAAACTCTTCCATATTATGAAAGCTTAGTCAAAATAAAAATGGTTGAAATAAAAGTATGGCAATTATCTTTACACGTGAAGGCTGATGCCTTGAAGAGCTGATGCTCACTTGCAAATTCTAAACGTTAATGTAGGGGAAGAACGTCAGGTCTGCGAAGATGGCGATAGTTGGCACTCGCTGCTCGCTGCCTACCGTGTAAAGCTCTCGGAGCATAGTAATAACATGATATTAAAATAAAAATGTAAGCGATAGAGCCACATTCAGTGAGATAGCAACTAATTCTCGGTCATCGCTTACAAGTGCCACGAACGAGTCGCCAATGAAGAAGCATGGCCGCGATTATGGTGGCATTAATAAAATAATTTATTATTTTAATCGGAAACGCTCAATGCACCCGTTTGTGCGCACAGCGATTAGTTAATGTGAATTAATTCAGATTGCAGCGCTGTGTACGCTTTTACTGGTTCACATTGTTGAGATATCGGTACCCGGTGAATATTAATGTCGGTAATGTGTGTACAATCTAAGCGTCCACTCAGACCAATTTCAACATAATCTTGTCGGTAGTCTCCTTGTTAACATCTACGTTACGTTCGGTTACCGATAAGTCGATGTTCGCTTTTAATAAATTCACATGTTACAAGACTTTTCTTGGTGATAAAAATGTAAAATTAATGAAAATAATTTCGATAAATACACATTAAACTTTAACATATCGTAACCGAGTACGTCGATAAGATAATTAAAATGTATACGATATCTGTAATCATTTAAACCTGAATAACTTCATGATATGGGACTTGTGTTGAGTAAAAGTTGTGTTCAAGATTCTCAGTCTTTGTATTTATTTATACTTATAGGACAATTATTCGAAAACTTGTATTATTCGAAAATTGTAATCGTTATGTCAATTTTCAGAAAATGTGGAAAATAACTGAAGTGCATTTTTTGTTATGAATCTAAATATTTTAGCGTTTTTACAACCGTATAATTAATCATTTATTTAAGTGCTTTGCAGCTATTTTTTATAAAACATTTATAATGTTGAGATTTAGGGAGGATTTCAAAGGATTAAAGGCGGACTTTCTTTTCAAATGGAAAGGAGAAGGAGATGATTACCTGATATATAGGTATGTAGGTATTTACAATAGACAAAAGCCCCGTTAATGTACTTTTAGGTGTTATCCTTACAAATACTCCTAGCTTAATAATATATGACAAATAAACTAAATTATTAACTTGAGTAATGGCCATTCGTTCCAAGAATAAAACATATTGACATTTTATAACCTTTATCAACCTATCTGTTACCCGATTCAACTAATGGACACTGAACGTTTTTATCAATACAATTTGTTAAACAGAGTATCAAAACGGAACAAATAATCGGCGAATGGACGTGATACGAACGCAAGTACTATACGGAAGTGAGCAATCAATATCAAAATCGATTCGTGGTAATGATGGAGCTTGGAACAAATAATTTTGAAACTTTGGAGGCTCTTGTCGTATTGATAACTTGTAGCGAGGGCGTATGGTTCTCAACGTACAGGTATAAGTAAAGAGTAAATATAAGCTATATGTACATATTTCGGTTTGAGGGATGTAATGTAGGGGTCCTCATTATCAAGGTTTTGGTGTTTTTGTTTAGTTTTGTGGTATAATCAGTGGCCATGTCTGTGGTTGATAGCGTTAAGAATTTCATTTACATATATTTGTCATGCATACACGTATATCCGGTGGGATAACGATCTGCGAAAGGCTGCAGGCAGATGCTGGATGCGGCAAGCCGAGGACAGGGCGCTCATTGGGGGAGGCCTATGTCTAGCAGTGGACTGAAATAGGCCGATGATGAAGATGATGATATTTGACATTGGATCATTACTTTTAGAAATACAAAAGCTATCAAATCACTGCAATCAACACTTCTAAGCGCACTTTTTTGATATTCATTAACTAAACATTGTATGGCGAGCGTAATAATAGTTGTTCACCTGTCGTTCTGACATTGTCTGCGTACTTGTCCGGCAATTTGGACGAGTGCACGTCGAACAGGCACAGTTTGATAGACACCACTCATTAGCATTGTGTGTTTTATTTCGAACACCTCGTACACGCCAATATTGATGTTGGTTAAGTAACATTACAATGATGCGCGTGTACCGTCACTTCCTCTCCGAATGGATTCAATTATTGATTCCTATGTTTATTCTTTGCATCGTTGTTGATTTATGAGAAGCCAATGAAAATGTTCTTTGGTATTGTGCGATTTCGTAGAAATTGTGCTGTTAGCTTTATTGTAAGGTATATTCGCTTTTTATGGGTACATATGTAATATTTAATATATGACACATTACGTCAAACTTATTATAACTTCAGTCCAGGTTTACTATGGAGTATGTTGAGAGCATCGAAAACTAAAAATATCTATTCTTACCTGACGTGCTTCTTCTATGCTCATCACGCTGTTCAGACACATTAAATATAAATGTAAAAAAATTTACTAATAGACATTTGATAGGTCATGTATATAATATGAAGAATAATTTAATATGAAGAAAGTATTAAAGATATTGTGTCATCGTTACTATCGTAGTTATGTTTCTGGTAAATATTTCTCAATTCTTGATCGATCAATCTTTACGAGCGTGCGAGTGGGATGTACAACTACACAGAATGATAACAAAAATCGGGTTTGAGCTTTTATTATATAAACAACATTCTTCTGACATTGTAAGAAACGCACCAAGACGAGCACAGTGTTTTGAAACATAAAGAAAAATTATGGGACACTTCCACGTTGTGTACACAGCACTAGAATGTTATTCTGAATCGTTAGCGATGAGTTTTAATACATTTTCAGGAGCAAATATAATTAAGCAGTTGTTGAAGGAAGAACAATGATTGTAAACATGTTAAAGAAGACAAAAATCGTCAATTCACCAAAGGTTTTCTTGAAACGTAACATCACGCCTGTAATCCTCGAAGAAGTAGGAAGAGGAGTTTAGTACACTACGTTTTACCAGCTACGTTTACATTTCACAATGGAATAGATGGTTAGCCAAATTTTTTTTTTTATTTATTGTAATTACGTTTTAGAAAAAGGTTGTTTGTGTGATCCCTTCCAAAAACTGGTTTCTCGTAATATATGCAACAATAAAAGGATTTAACTGCAGAAAGTACGTGACAAATCTGGCATGTTCTGTACGTCCGTGGCACAAATATTTCCCTGACAATGGAAACTTGTCTGTCGGCAAGCAAAGCTCGGATGTTCTTGCTTATGATAGCTCCGTTAATGGGCGAAGAAAATTAGCACTGATGTTGCGAACACCATTATGTTTGAGCTATTTCAATGCCTCAAAACTTTAACGCATTTTCCAATTTCTGCCGTCTCATCGATGGAGATTTATTACTCAATTGATAGTTTCTATAGTTCCTCTCCTTTAGCCAGGTCGGCGTAACGATTGACGGCTTCGTTTTAAACGTTTAAATATACTTTTTACAAACGAAACCTACGTTAATACTCTCGTTGAACTTAAACAGTGTTTTTTGGAAGTAGTTGGTGGGCGTGCCCGCAGTACGACTCCGAAGTCGTAAATCCACTCGCGGAGACGGTGGCGGCGCCGCTCAGTTGTAACGTTAAATCTTCATTCGACTCCGTTTTTATCGTTTGTAAAAACTTTATTACCACTCCAACTTTTCGGTTACACACTCGTTGTTCGCGAATGATGTTTTTATATGAACGTTTTATTCACGTAACATTTTATCAAAGCTGTTCATAGTCAGGCACGGCTAAGGACCAAAGTAGTAAGATTTATGTGCGTATGAAAATATTAACAGCGAAACACATCGAACAGGGCCGGATGAAATATGTTGTGATCTATTTAATTATCACTTAGAATACCAATTACAAGTCGTCATAGCTCTCGACGCCGTGGTTCACAATAGTTACCGTCCTTATCAGAATGAAATCTTAATCGATCGCGCTATGTATTCATAAAACAATTTTAATTGTCATTTTTGCATAAAATACATGGAAATAAATTGTCTATGATGAGAGTTGTCGTGGGGCGGCGGGCGGAGGGGGGAGCGGTAGCTGATGCGCCCGCGCAACAAAATGTCACTCGGCGACTTGTTAAACAATATTTATTCAATAGCACACCGACTTGAAAAGACGGGTACTCCAAACTCTCGTACGGGAAATGTTAATGACATTCAGCTCTTAGGCACACATCGAGCTGCGCTAGTCGAGTATGTTAATGTACTGATGCGCCTTCCAGTTCGAATTATTGGTTACGGTGATCAATTAATAGGGATAAAAAGTTTGACAAATTATGGCAGTCGGAACGGCGGTGTTGTGAAAAGGCGTGATGTTGAGAAAAAAGCTCGATACAGTTAAAGTGTGATTGATGGAGTCAGCTCGTGAGGACGGTCGCCAAGGGCGAGTGGTGTAATTGAATTATATTACAAGGAAGATTTCATATCTGCGCGTGTTTGGAATTTCGCTTTTTATGTATCGAACTGTGGTTTGACGGAGGACGATTTTGACGGGTGTGTCTAAAGGGTTGTTACGGTCGCGTTGATGTCGGAAGTTGAGAGGGTTATTACAAAATTCCATCCGATCGTTAATTCGAATGTACTTCGTAACGATGTGCTAAGTAGCCCAAATAAATTAAATGTGTAAATTGAAAATTAGGTAGGTATATGACTTATGCAGGAAAGCTCTGATTTTAATGCATACATATTTTTACGCCGTACTGGGTAGGCAGAGAGCACGGAGTGCAAAATATATCTGTCCTTGCAGATCTGCCGTGCTTCTTCCCCATCTGATTCCACAACAGACTTTAGTTTATTTAGGTAAATTCAGTTTTATAGGAAACGAATAGAGGTAAGTTGTGGAGCCAATATTAACATGGGGACATTGCATTAGTAATTCCATCAGAATACCATCATTGGGTATTATCTGTGATCAACCTTGGACAATTTTTTGTTTTGTAAGACCATAAACCAACCACTAGCGACAATTCCACGGCTGTTTTAATTCGAAACAAAATAAAGATATGATATTTGAATCGCATTACTTATGGCAATTTGAATCCGAAGGACACTTTGTTCCTTTTGTAACATAACATCCTAACCGTGTTTTCCTGAAGGGGTAGGCAGAGGAGTGTAGGGCGTTCCAACGATTCACCAATTACAATAAATATCCCAGTTGGAATAAGGGCAAACCTATTCTCTATGAAGTTTATGTTAGAAAAATCCAGTATTATTAGACCCGGGATCGGACCCAGGAGCTCTCCCTCAGTAATGCAACAATTAAACCAACGAGGCAGTCAGTTCTTTTCCAATCCAATAAATACTATGTAAGATTGATAATGTTAATATTACCAACCAAGCAGTGTACGTATATTTAGTAAAATGAACACACGGTAGATAAGTCTCTTAACATTCAAGGGACGTACCCAACTACAATTTGATATCGGTACTAAATCGTTACCAATGCTATGGGCATACCAAATTGAAACCACCAGGTGTGATATCACAGTGCATACAAAGTAAGGAAGCAATTTGGAAATCGCTTCTTTAGTATGACGTAGCATACTTCATATAAACGACGCTTTAGTTTCATAGAACATTCTGGAACAATCTGGAAAGAATTTTTTGCGGGACGTAAACATTACTAGTGAAATGCGGAAGTGTACTATATTCTTTTGATTTCCTGATCGGGGAGATTCAGGCGCGATGTTACGTTGTTAAATTTTTTTTTTCCTGTACCGTCATCTAAGGACTTGACGTCCTTGTATACCAGAGTATTAGTGACCGTATTACACACGGAAAAACAACGAAAAAGCTAAACGGGTGCAAGTGTGATGTTCGAAGAGTCGAACATTTATTAATACCAATTCAAATTAATTAATAATAAAAAACAACAAGAGGATAATAAAAAGCACATTCCAAAAGCTATAAATAAAAATGACACACACAAAACCATTATTAAAGATATTAACAATGGTAAATTATGCTAACGATTCGTTTAAAAAACTTGATATATTTATATTGTCTGTCTCATGCCTTTAATACAATAAAAGATTACTCGAAATGTTAACATATTACAGCGACATATTTTAATTCTAAATCCCCATATTTCTTCGCGAGTTATGAAGAGGGACATAATATACGAATATACGAGTATTAATTCCCATTTGTTTAATCCTTAATAGTAGACAGATCATTTTAAGTAACCTT
>DWME01002664.1:0-20198 GCA_018244795.1 Parelbella ahira ahira | reverse complement strand
ACACGATCATGACTGCGACAGTTCATTTTAATTCAATAAGTGACATCAAACATCTCGTCTAGGAGCAATACGTTTGAACTGCGTCGTTCATATACACAGACGACGAAGATAAAGTTAAAAACTTTTGCAAGGGACGTTAGAGTCGAAAGGTAATAATGTAACATTACAGTAGTGTTTATAGAAAAAAATGATTTCCGGAAGTTAAAATGTAAATAACAATAATCAAGAGGGCAGTGAGGCTGGCAACATTACACGCGATGCTTACCGCGGGCCGCGCTCGGACTGACGGCACGAGCACGCTGCACCACCACATACAGGCTAGTCGGCCGAACACACACGGTCGGAAGGTCGCGAGTGTTTGAAGAATGGGGAAGCTAGAATGGTGTCAACGAGATAACTTCACTTATCCAAATATTCCACGGATCAGAGGTCAATGCCAAACAGGGCAAAGTGTCACAACTAATGCGTCCTATTATGATAACAAGGACACATTAGTAGCGCACCTGCAGATATCCGATCGCAAACTACACGAGATTGTGCTGGGGCACCCTGGCGGCTGATAAACTACACCTGTACATCCTCTTATGCCTATATACTTATATTAATTGTTGATACCCAAACCTAGAAGAAATAATCATGCTCATAGCATAGAAGTTTGTCCTGTGTGGGAATCGAACCCACAATCTAAGGCAGATAGGTAACACTACTCACCAGTGAATCAAAGAACTTTTCAAACTCGCCTATTTAATTTTATTAGCTTCTCTGTAATTCACACAGTACATTATAAAGAAAACATAATATCACACCTGTAATCTCCGAAGGGGTAGGCAGAGAGGTGTAGCACTCTCTCACGGTTCACCTGTTACGTTTACGTACTAGAAAATCTAAGTAAGAAAAATCAAATAGTACCCAACGCAGGATTTGAATCAAGTCCTCTCGATCAACAGTCGCGCTTGCAACTTACTCAAGCAACGAGGCAGCCAGTACAGTATAATATTCCAGACTAAAAGGCGGGCTCAACGGTTACAAGTGGTCGGCAAAGATACATGATGTATCACGGTTCTGAGACAGCCGAAGGCGCGATGACCTTCAGCAACAGAAACTGGAACAAGTTTGCGAGCAGCAAGCGCCGCCGCGCGTCAGTTTATCCCTGACCCACTTGCCGAGCTCTTGGAACGACTCAGTTGTCTTATTTCACTGCATCTAGCTTTGTGCGTATATCATGTTAACTTGGATCTCCGGGATGATAAAACTTAAGGATAACTTTTCTGAAATAAAGTGTTTTTAAGGGTCGCAATCCACCTCCTTATGAACGACACAACATAACACCTAATATAACATATTTTCGGTTCTTCAATATTTTATAATTAATAGGAAACCTAAAAAGAGGGGTCTAATTCTTCATAACAATTCGTCTCAAAATTACGCCTGTAATCTCCGAAGAAGAAAGCATAGGAGTGTAATACACTAACACGTTTCTGACCCGAATATGGAATATGGGGTGAGAGTATTGCCATTCACCGGCCACAAAACTTGACTCCGAGCCACTAGAAACTTCAAGTTAAAAAAAACCGATAGCATCCGACTCGGGAACCGAAGCCGACACCTCACGACCAGTAGTCAAACTTAGAACCACTCAACCAACGAGGCAGTCATTATCAAATATACAGCAAAAATATACGTACTTCAAAAGCAAAATATACGCACTGATATGAGTGGGAGTGGATACAAGTAGTGTTAGCAAAGTTATCCGGCGCGTACCGCGCAGAGCCGCGCGTCGTGTACCGGAGCGGGCGAGCTGCCTCCCGAGGACACATTCACTGTTCATGTGCTGTGACCGATAGGTACACTGTTTTCAATCGAATGTCTTGTACGATCAGTGTTTTGGACTGGACATTGATCGCAGATAAATGCAAAAATTATGACAGATGTGTATATATTTGAATGCGTGATTTTGACAATATTAATTATTTGCTAAACTTAAAAAATATAGCTTAATAAAATACAATTTAATATCTAAAATTTGTGGGACTCTAAACTGAGTACTCCAACCTAACCTAATTAACCTAACTGAGATGCTAAGATATCACACGTAGTATCTCGCAGTGATAACTTCTTTTCGGCGACAAATCAAACACCACTCGAGCACAGAAATAAGCAATCTGTCAAGTTCGTCCTCAACTCCAGTATGGCGATGAGCCAGTTTAAAATAGAAGCAATCTATGAAGAGTCAGTGTCGCCAGAGACGCCGCAGGATGGACGCGGATTACTGACCAATGTACACGTCACGTTACCTATGTGAGCAGAGGCAGAGCAGGCCGGAGTTCTTCGAGACACAAGACATGCACAAAATAACAATGCATGCGAAAAATTTACCTGTTCAATTGACACTAAAATGAACTGGGGGAACAATTAAATGCAGGGATTACTCGCACATTCCTTAGATGCAGTAGTGCACTAGATAACGTGAAACAAACAAGCCAAGCCGTAGACTCAGCGCACGCGTTCTCGAACAATGCGGCATGTTTAACTACATTGATGCAGCGCGCACTTTCCACGACGAGCCGCTCACAATTAGCTCGTAAAACAGCATTACGTCGCCGGCAATCACACATTTTATTAAGCCGACACATTGTCATAAACACACTTTGCATCTCGCAAGCACGTACTGCACGACAACTCGCACTCTATGTGCGTCGCGATAAAGATCAACCAGTGAAACGAACCTTCGTCGATAAAATTATATAAATACTATCTGGTTCTCCTTGGCTTCGTTAAATTCGGTAAACACGCTGCGAGCAGGTTGACGACGAGTCGTTTTGGAAAGTCATGCGCCACGATGTTTGCTTGACTTATACCAGTCGTAACTATCTGTTTTGTCTCGTAATTTATATTGTAATTTACAGTCTTCACCTGCACAGAGCCATGGCTCTATGGATGATATCATGTATTACTAATAATTTAGTTTATTAGGTGTGTGAGTATCAGAGCAGAGATAAGGTGCGTTAGTATATCACGTAATAGTTAGCAAAACAGGAAAATTCCGTCGTTCTAGGAAATTTGAAATGACAGACCAATGACCACAAAATGCAAACAATTCAA
Source organism: Parelbella ahira ahira (assembly GCA_018244795.1). Classification (NCBI taxonomy): domain Eukaryota; kingdom Metazoa; phylum Arthropoda; class Insecta; order Lepidoptera; family Hesperiidae; genus Parelbella; species Parelbella ahira. Next base: position 17,096 of record DWME01002664.1, on the reverse strand, counting down.
AAATATAGTACATTATATCAATTTATAAAGTAGAAAAAGTTCTGCGGCTCGGCTCCACATTGAAGTACACATTGAACGTCACCTCGTCGTGATTTGGCCTTAAGAGCTTTAAATACGTTTAGCTCAGCATCAAGCGTGACTCATTATTCTGAAAAAGTCTATTAGAGCGCATTCTTTCTTTAAAAATTCTTAGTCATGCCTGACAATAAGACACCATAACTTGCACGGGTACTTTTTATACAAATATGCCTTCAAAATACATATAACGAAAAATAATACCTACAGGTGCTATGGCATGACATTCAGTGGTTAGAAAAACCCGCCGCAGCACCTCCCGGAAGCGCCGTGTGTCAGACAAACAGGCGGGAGCGCGGACCAATACCATCTGCGAATGTCTGCTCCATCTGCACGTTAATACTTTGGCCTTTTTGTTGGTCCGAGTTGATGGCATCGAGCGGCGTGAGACTTAGCACGAGTACGTGGCCCACTGCCAACTGCTTCGGCACTTTGGGCGCCTCGGTGAGGAGAGCTGCGGTGGCTCGTCTGCGATGTGTAGCTACATGAACGCCGGCTCGTTTTGTTTGTTCCTTGTGTGGCTATAGTCTCGGTCAGTGTACTATATTTGTACGTTAAGACGAGACATTGAAGAAATGTTTTTATTACTACATTTTCACACAAATATAACTTTAATTTATACTTAGTCCTTCCACTTTACTGATCTAAAAAGTTATATATAGCTAATTCATGTTTAATTTAGAACATTACGACTTTTATTTATTGCCACTCTCAATGGGGTTGCCTTAACGAAACTGTTGTCATCTCCTTGTGAGCGACAGAATGTAATCAGAAATACTAAAGTACACAAACGAAATATTCCCCGAGGTTAGACCTGCGGAGAATACTTAAAAATACACAGCCATTGTGCAACACAGAAGACGGTTCACAGTGTCGAGTTGGTTGCCAGCCAGTGAAGGCTGAATCTAGTCAGATATTCAGAACATACGCGAATCTGTAGCAGTCATATTCGGCTAGCGGGTGTCAGTTTTTGTGTCCACAGACATCAAAAGCATCCAATATTGACTAAATTGATTGTTAAACAACCTTGTTATCGACCAGAAATGTTTTAATTATTTTAAACGAAGAGTTTATGCTATATGTTTGCACATTTTATATAATGTATAAGTAATGGGGCCAAAAATAAAAACCAATACGTAAATAGTGGTCCTGCCGCCTACCTAGTAAGTACAAGGCTAGCCGAGGGATACAGAAATAATGTCGGCGTACTGATAATAAACAGTTTCCGATGATAACCTACACTAATCGATCTATTTTCTTTGTCATTTTCAGGGCAAATGATACTAGTACGTCCGCCAACAAGAATCGCGCGCCGGGCCCCCCGCACCCGCTTACCTTAGTGATTTTATGCTTTAAATATGAGTGATAACGGGTCCAACGATTTGAGATTGTGGTGTTTATCTAAGTACGAAATTACTATGGAGTTCTACCCCATGTTAGTTTTCCATTCGAGAACTATTTTATGCTTCCGTTTATACATTTTAGGGAACGTTAAACATTAAAAACTAGCTGAAGTGTTAAAGCGCGGTAAATGAAGAGAATCATCAAGGTACTTGCCGGCTCACAGCGTGAACCGTACTCGATGTATAATTAATTACTATTCATAGTCGCATCAAGGTTTTTGTCCGCTGTTCCCTCGATCGCGGTCCTCGAAAGTAATTTATTGCTTACTAAAGGGTTATGAATAAAAGGTGTCTTAACACAGCAATTATTTTGGCTTTGCTCACGTTTACGACTAAACTGTAACTGCGTAGGAGTGTGAAGCAATGCTGTCACGCTCGAGAAAAGTACTCGGCGACATGACAGCCAATGAAGGTGTCGTGCAGATCCGAAGGATAGCCGCTGTGCGAGAGATTGTTATCGCTACCTGTGTCCGACCGCCGCGCCGACTGCGCATGAACGCTTACACTGAGGTGGCGTGTCTCGACGGCCGCCTTACGTAGGTACTTGTCAATAAAGTTTGCTTGACAAATATCAATGTGAACCCGTCACCGGACCGGACCGTATCTGTTGCACGGCGCGCAAATCGAGACAGTCGCTCCGGACATTTCCTGAGCGAGCCACACTTGACTCGAGTGATAGAGGATATCGGTTTTCTTAACACGTATCAACTCTCTTTGTTTTGCTTGCTATTCGTCCTCAGTTTTTAATCCCTAACGCCGTGAAAAGAGGGGCGCTATAAGTTTGACGTGTGTGTGGTACTGTGTAGCATATTTTTCTTGCCTTGGTAACATTTCAAAGATATTCTAGCCTTGAGCTATAGCACAAGGTCTTCGGGATACTGAAGAACTTACAGCAGGTATAGCATGTTCAGGCTCATAGAATTGTATGTATGAGAGTGTGTTAGGTAGATGATGATCGAAGCCACACTTTGCTAAGACATACATATGGACCTCGTGCAGCATCTGCCCCGACACTGACTTAGAGACTTACGTTGGAATAAAACTTAACAGGTACGGTAGTGCCATTCTTAATCTTTGTAGTTAAACGAAATATTAAATAAAATAAAAGAAGTCCGAATAATAATTGAATTCAGATTGTAAATCAAAACGTGCGTTATTGCAATACCAAAATCTATGCATATAAAAATTAATCGCTAAAAGTTTTGGTAAGCGCAAAACTGAGACAGATTTAAAAATTGGGATTCGGAACTTCGGATATATCTCACCAGAGGGCGTTTGTTCCGGAGCTATAGTTACTATAGGAACCGACGTGTAATTAAAAATTGTCATTTCTTCCGTACGGTTGTGTAGAACTTAATATATTTTAAAGAGATTTTAGTTAATTTTACCATGACTCGTAAATTATTTTGAGGTTTTCGACATTTTAAAATGATAAGATAGATTTGTATGAAAACAGTTCACAATTCACAATAACAAGGTGCTGCTGGCCGGGACAAACTAAAATTGAAGTAAAACCTACCAAAACGTCGTATGTTACTCCTTATAAAATATGTCACAAAACAATTATAGTATAGTGTGTTTTAGATAATTCCGACGGATTTTACTACATTGAACCTTGTACTTTTTTTCTCTTTTCAGTTAAGAATTATCCAGTAGTTAGTTTTTTTTTTATAATAATTTATTTGATTCCTGAGTATTTTTTTTACGACCCAGTTCCCCAAATAAGTTATGCGGTGAAAGGCATTATTTATCTATATCAAAATAACACATATTATATTTAAGTATTTCGTAGCAACTCTACTAACTACGCTTATAGAGATTTTGTGCCAAAAGAGTAACAGTGTTAGGATACGGAGATTTTTGAAATTGTCTATATGGTAACTTTCATTTGAAACCCACACTGTAATAATATAAAAAACATAATTGTATGGCCGCCCTACCCCCCTCCCCCGTTTTGGAAGGACGGGGACAGCTTAATATTTAAATAATTAACTTTATAGCCTGTGTCACTCCCACAATTGAAACAAATCAAACGACACCTCATGACCCTTCAAACGTTAGGGTTGCAGAGCATAACAAAGAGAAAACATACCAACTCATAGGTAAATACGCTCTAAAAACATTATAGGTACTTTTGGCGCAGTCGGGGAAAACCAGGACGGCGGAAGTGACGGGTTAATTCCAATTTAGAGTTGGGAATTAAATATTTTTAGAATAAACCTAAATAATCTGAGCGCTAGAGAAAAATATAACATGTTTATCAATAATTTTATGTCCTACGCTTTTTTTATTTTTGTATTTAATTAATGCGAATGAAATTCGCGGGTAATCGCTAGGCTTTCACAATATTTAAGACATATGCACATTTTAACTAGTTACCTACTGTCTGCAAGTAATTTAACAAGAATGCAATAAAAATAAATTAATAATTTTATGTAACCCCGACCCAAAACTTCTCTAAAACGTAATAAAAATAAAATTTTCTCTTAACCTTTTGTAAATGTAATAGGTATAAAGCCTGTAATCGCCAAAGGGGTAGATAGACGAGTTTAGTACACTCCCGCGTTTCACCAGTTACCGTTCAGGAACCATCATTGAATAAGTGGTAAACCTATTGCCATGCAACAGATGCAATCCAGACGTCGAGCAACTACTAGAAATTTCTACAAGATAATCTCTGTTAGAAAACCCAATAGTACCCGACCCAGGATTTGGACCAGGGACCTCTCGATCAGCGGCGGCGCTTTGCAATCACTCGACCTAGGACGCAGTCAATCCAGTTTACAACTTCATTAAAATAACCTATTAGTATTTTTAAGTAAAGATGAGTTTGGTCACGCCGGGAGACGTCTCAACCAAACGCCACTTATAGAAACGGTGCACTATCGAATCACTGCAGGAACTGCGAAGGGCTAATAAGATAGATACAAAACGAAGTAGAAACTACAATTGAATACCAGCAGGCACAATCTGTCAATCTGAACTGTGTGCGTTTATCAAAAATTATGCTTCTTCACATAGCGCTTCTCGAAGCGGCAACGCTGGTCTTAAAAATGTTAATAGGTTTTTAATAAAGTCAAAAACGGTCAAGAGAGAACTTTTATTTTTGTCTGTCACTACTTTGACGGTTCGTCGATTGGAGTTGTATAATATATATTACGTTGTATGTATATATACATTATATAGACACTTTATGATTAAGGTAGGTTCAATTTGTACGAATAAATGTTAGGAGGACGGATGGATAAACCGGTAGGACCGCGCTAGATCATTTTAGCTCAACGGTCTTACATATCGACATAGGTGACTGACAAGCTGAGAAAGGTAGTCAAAGTACGTTAATTGAATAGGGGTAGTAAAACCCACACCAGTTCTGCAATACACAGTTATTTATACACAATTTATCATCGTCATCATCAGCTTGGTTCAGTGCACCTCTTAAGCCGCTGCCCATCGGCCAGGATATTTAGCCAGGCCTAAAGTGGCTACGCTATACCGAGATCAGCCCGACGCCAGAGCCTCGTCTGTTGTATAACAGAGTGCAACGCGGGCAGGTAAGGTTGACTTGGGCTCCTAAGCAGTTTGAAGTCACTTACAATCCAATCTATAATAGAACTAAAGTCCTCCTTGAAATCACTATATGTACTATCTTTTAAACCATTTAGAATAGATGTAATATCGAGAACCCTTTAATAACTATAATTGTCGTGACGATTGCAGTACTCTCTCTGACCTTTAAGCGTGTACTATATGCCCTTGTAGAATGCGATTCATTTTTGGCATTATGTGCTACTGATTGGCGACAGAATCATACATATCACAAGACATTAGACTGACGGTGCTTTACAATAAACCTTTGGTCATAACTATATAACTTTCAATTTAAATACTTCACTAACAATGTTTTAGTTGCTCCCAACCGATTTTACCGTTGGAGCGCGCGTTTCGAAGTTTCGTGTTGATCAGTTGGCGGTAGTCAGATTATACTATCTACATTATTTTATCTTCATTATCCTCCATTTATCAATAATGATCAACGCTTTTATCAATATCGACTAATAAATGTAAAGCATTAGTATTTCAGATTAAAATGTGCGCAACATTATGTTAGCGTTCGAACCTTGTTCCATAAATCCATATCACGGCATCACTCCCGTTCATTAGATTCACCGCCGATACATTTAAATCACCAATGAAATACTAATAAGTCTTATAAATAGCTTATACGTCGTTTTTATTATTGAAAACGTTTGACTCGTGTATTCGTTTACTCCCAATAGTTAACGTTCATTAGTAACCGAAGAACTCGTTCTAACGTTCTTTAAAAGTAATGTCATTCATTATTCAATCGTGCCACCAAATCGTAAATACATACTTGCACCACAAATGTTTTGTTCTTCGTAGGAACTACCTGAGATACAGCAATGTAAACAATGTTTTGTAACGATCTCTAATGGCAACCCTCGTCGCGAAGGGGTGGCGGCACCTACCTGTTCCTTGGGTCAGAGGAGCCAGTCGCCAGTGAGCGGGCGCGCGCTCATACTCGCGCGGTCGATGACCTGGTGCTAACAGTACTGAGCCGCGAGCGCGAACACGGGACACACACTTCACACTAACTGAAGCTGCACACGACTGCACACCACAGGTGCGATTGGCGGACTGGCGCCGGGTGCGGGCCGCCGCCGCGCCGCAGGCGGGGCGCCCGCCTGCAATACACTCGCGAGAGTCGGAGTCCTTCGCCGAACATCCAACAAACAAACTTCTAAACACTAAATAAATGTCCTGGCGTATCCCGCGCCAGTGACATAATATAGTTCCCAGGTATTCTATTTAGGGGCAGTTTACAAGTTCATTCTTGAGGCAGTATTACTCATTAATTCGGTAACTAAATGGACAATATCTTTTTCATGCAAGCTCTGTATTAATAATACGATCACATACACAAATTAAAAAAAATATTGTGAACCGGAAATATAAATCTACACTGAAGCACTGAGGTCGAACTGATCCTCACACTTTGCCTGGACACTTCTGTACGCTTAGAACGTATGTTTATGCACTGGAACATCATGGTACCTCGGCAAACGAAAATAGAATGGGAAGCTTGTGCACATTACTTCAGTACTATGCCTTATAATTAATATCTAATTTACAATATGAGTGCTTTGAGATCTAATGTAGGAATAAGTAAATACACTTTAATATTTCTACGTAATAAGTGTTTGGAAATAAATAAATATTATTCTTCATCTTACCACATACCTATATGTTTAGTACGTGCTTCGTTGAATCGTGTGTCCTTAAAATGTTTCAATCGCCTTAATGGTCGCCAGTTTCGCGTCGTCTGTTCGTTGCGCTTGCGTTACTTGCGTGTCTCCCAATGTTATAATACAACTAATTAGCTTCGTGTGAAGCAATATACCTCTGTCTAGTTACATTGCTTTTTGCAATGTAAAGCACGTCTAACTGTGATATTGTCAGATTTTAATTACTGCACAAAACTGTGCTATCTTCATCAAAATTGGCTTTATTGGTACACCCCTAACATATTTTTTAATTATATCATATACGGCAGTTGCGAGTGCTATAAATCGGAAGCCTCGCGCGCGACGTCGCTGCATGAGACTTTCGCGAAAGTCCGCGCCGGCCAAGGTTGCGCGGCCATCTTTTTATTAACCCAACGCTTAGATTTTGTTCGGAATCGCGTTATTCGACCCTGCTCATACGCACTAGAGGCAACACCGACAAAATACCTTCAACTTCTCACTACACGATACAGAACTTTTTAATTTTTAAGTCAATTACATGATATAAAAGCTTAAAAGTAAGTCAGATTTTAATGAATACCTTGTGTTGAGTGTTTTTTGCTCGATATAATATACCTACATATTTTGCTTTTGGATCTTACCTGTAACGAGCGTGCCGAGAGAGCCTAAATATTTGAACTAGATATATATTAACAGAATTTCGTTACTGGCAGAACGAATAATAATGCATTTCCTAATTCGTGGAATTACAACTGAGTCGAACTCTTTCAAGAAGCGCTCTGCTCGCCGCAATTTGTTCACAAGAATTCGTCGTCCTTAATTATATATGTATGTATCATACATTAATATTTCTAGAACAAAAGCAATTTGAAGCGACAACAAACGCGTTCAGTCGTGATTTCACAAGAGCCAGGACTCGTTCTGCCCCAGGTTTTTGTCTCGAGGAATCGTTCCTTGAAAGGGGTTCTATAGCGACAACGGAACCGGTTTGACCTCGGCCCGAGTTGGCTGCAGAACGTACAACGAGTAGACGTGCTGTGTAATCGTACAGTACCTATACGTCTAGTAAATATAAAATAATAATAGATAAGTATCAATGAAGGTGGTGGAACTATTTCCAGGTTTATTGCCAATATATTGCCAGTAGCCCCACATGAAACAGTGAATCGATAAAAGTTATATGATTATAAACTTCTACATATTCATGTTATTGTTTGTGTAGCACTTTACGTCATTATTACAACATTTTACTGTCTTTGATAGACTCGATTCATGAGATTCATCATGTTGGCACTAATTTTGGCATAGGTGCGTTGAATGTTCTGGTAAAAGAGAGAGGTTTGCGCTTACAATTTTTAGCAATAATTCACAAACGAACGGAACATAAAATCGTAACTTGTGTTAATGTATTCTTTAATATTACGTAAGCAACTTCTGCCGCGGGTTAGCTCTGTGGTAACGACCATGTGCAATTTTATCATTAATGGCACGCATGGCGCGGCGCAGCGCGGGAGGGTTTCAGGAGCAGACACAAAGGAGAAACGAGGGTCAGCATGGCTCGAGGCCACCAACAGGGTCCCGTGAAGATTGCTTCCTGTGGAAATAAACACATACCAATACTGACTGTTCAGGAATTCTTTTTTAGTCTTATTAACTTTATTTTCGTTACCGGTATCGAGACCGATGTAAAGATAGGTATATCACTGACGAGCGTTAATAGATATTAACACTAGGTGGACGTATCAGCATATGTTGAAACAGATCTATCCAGTGGAATGAGAAGCAGGGTGGCGGTTATAATTAAATAAGTGAACATCTCGATGACAACTTAGCTTCGATGACGTCAGCGGCGGTTTGGTCGACTGTTCGACATACAGTCGGCTACTCCTCCAATGCTCTCTTTGCACTGCACTCCTCCGTGCATTCTATGTGGCCGAACCAGCGGAGACAATGCGGTTTAATTTCAAATTAGAAAAGTCAAATAGCAGCAGACCGGGTAATTGAACCAAGAACATCTCGCTCAATGGTCATATGTTTTTCTATAGCTTTGTCGTTATTGATTTTTCGATCGGCCAAAAGGATTATTGTTGTTATCAAAATATTGTCCAGAACGGAAGTGGTCGACAACGCGAACCGGGCGCGTCGAGGCCGCAAGGGGGGATTCGTATTCGACGCGAGTTTGGATATTTCCGCAGTAACAAAAATAGCGACGTCCGCGTCGCAGGAAATAGAAGAGCAAGATAACAAATAAACAAATGATTTTTAAATAGAATTGTCACGGCTATTTTATACGTGACTTGAATGTGGTATTTAAGCAGAAAGTCAGATTCACTGGTCTTCACACTAGTCAGTTTAATTGGCAATTTGATAGCCAAGTTTCTTGTAAAACACTTCAGGTTATCGTAAACAGAAAGGTGGCCGCTATCAATCTGTCGACGATGATCAAGATCAGGAAGCTCTCTCTGGCTGTGTAATTTATACCATAATAAACACACTCGCTATACACTAACGTCACAGCTTTCAGCAAATAGATTTGAACTGTACTTCTGAAACGTTTCAGCTTAAAATCAGTCGTGGAAGGAAGCGCCGACGCATGGCACTTAACAGACTGTACCTGGCAGTGAGGCCGGCGGAGTGCGCGCGGGTATTAATAGAATACATAGAACAGAGAGTCTACGTAAGTATTTATAAACATTGGGGCGACAACAACTCGCAAAAAAAAAGTTCCTGACAGCTCGTGTATATATCCCACAATTGGGCATGTATCCTGCAACTGAGGACACCTACAGTGTTAGTATTAATTGGTATCCACATCATCATCATTAGCCTACTCCCGTCGAATGCTGGACGTAGCCTCTCCAATGGCACACCACTCAGCTCGAATTTCAGGTCATTGCATCCAACCACTGCCAGCCACTGCGTATATCGTCAGTCCGACTAGATTGAGGGCGTCCTACGCAACGTTTGCCATAAATGGCAAATCCATATTTATAATAACGCTCAGAACTGCTCCGCAATTCCGACCAATGTTTATGTAATAAAAAAAAAATTCAAACTTACGTACTTTAATGATTGTATTTTTATTTCATTTAACTCTGTTTAACTGTCGGTATAAATATGTAGAATATGCAAATAAATGTGTAAAAAATTCTTTTGATCGTAAAGCACACTCTATACTTCGCATGATGTGTCAAAATTTAAATTACAACTTGATTTCAGTATGCAATAGAAGTTTTAAACATGTTTATGTAAGTTTCGATTTCGGTTTCGGCCGAAACTGAGAGCGAGGCCGAAAGTTCGATTTCGGTCGGACACTAGTAAACATATTTATTTTATATATATGCTTTGAGTAGAGAAGTTTTTGAATAACGCCGATAATTTTAATAAATTGAATTCATTTGAAATTTACTGAATTGTAGGCAAGCTTTTACTACTAAGTACCTAACTTCAACATTCAACAACTTCAGCGAGGACAAGCCCTCACCGCAGCGATGTTTTATAATTTTTTTTAATAATTAAACATTTCTATATTAAACAGGTACAAATTGTCAGTGTGCAGCGGATTTTTAAAGAGTTATTAATTTGAAGAGTTCTTCTACATCATTTGCCTCCAAGCATAAAATCTTTGGTGATCTATTATACTACTTACTTAGAGTGTGTTCCGATAAACTTTGCACAGAATTAAAGGAACTGTTGTACGCGGCAGAGATGCCACGTTTGACTGGCTGTACGCAGATACAGCAGCACATAAATTATTCAGATGAATGTATGGATCCAATCTCAAAAAGTGTTGCGCAGTCGGCCGGCAGGGTACACTCAAGGCGATTTCCTTGATAAGGTAATTGGCTCTTTTATGTCCGTAATGTTCGGACTCTGTACTTTCCGATCTCTTTGTTTCTTACGTAACTTATTTTGGATTCTAACCGAAATCGCGTACAGTGTGAAATTAGACAGAAGCAGGATTGCGTAGTATCTCGCATATGGTTTAATTGACCGCTTCTGAACATTGTCTGCGGCCGACCCGCGACGGGCACCGCAGGGGGTCGGGTCTGTTTCGAGCGTCAGCGGCCCCAGCTCGTGTTAGTAGTCAAAATCGACTTCGACTGCCGAACGAGGACTGTAGTCGACAGCGCACAGTCATAGAAGGCGCAAATATGTTTCAGTGCATTAATGATATTCGAAACGGCAACTACAGACTGGGACGAACTCTCTACCTCCATCGCATCTGCAATTTGTAATGTAACAATGTAACATCAAGCCTGTGATCTCCGAGGATGTAGACAGATGAGTGTATGTTTACGTCCCGCCATGGAATAGGTGCCTTTTACCATGAACTTGGCATAGATTTAGACTCCGAGGCATTAGTAAAAAATTCTATCATAAAATCTATGTCAGAAAAATACAATAGGAACCGGCCCGGGTATCAAATCCAGGACCTGTCGATCAGCAATCGCGTTTGCAACCACTCAACCAACTAGACAGTTAAACAAAATGTGTTTTAAGTACAAATATATAACACGTCCTGCTTGTAAGCTGTCAAATAATGCAAGACAGGCGCGCGAGGCGTCAGTGTGCCACTGCTGACTACTTATAACAATTCGTAGGGCGAAGTGGACCTTGCTCTCCAGAGAGAACTGCTGGTTTGGTTTGGTCCGGCAAAGCTTTTTATTTCCAATTGATACAACCTAAACACAGAATAATCGAGGATAGTTATAAGGACCGTGAACACCACTAAATAACCGAAGCCGATCGCCGCCCGAAACCATTGCCTCGCGTGTAGCACTGCGACTGTATGTGATATTTGTGCGTGTACTTCGAGAGGCGTGAAATAAAGATAATAATAGAATAGAGGTCATTTACCGCTAGCAGTGTCGAAACATAAAGCGGGCGGCTTCCGCTATGTCTATAGATAAGCTGATAGTACAAAATAATCAGGTTAAGTAATTAGTGATCAACGCGCGTATGCCGGCTTGCTGCAAGCCCGCCACTCGCGCTGACGGTTTACTTCGCTTCAACGAATGCTGCCGCGGACTGCACTCGTCGTGGTGCACGGGGCTCGCTGAGCGCGACCAGACCAATATGATGTTGTTGTAACTATAATCGATGGGGATTTTACTAGCGTTCGAATGCATTTCCAGCTCCAAAGAGATAAACTTGGCCAACTGTTTTACGCCAACCTTTTGTAAGTTACGTACAAGTGGGTAGGCAGGTTGGGCGAATATACGAGTGAATACATGTGGACAAAATTAGTAGCGGCAGTGAGGAGCGTCCGGAGGGCAGCGACGGAGATCATTGTTGAAGTGACAAAACAGATTGACAACTCCCGCAGTCGGCGCACATCACGGACAGGCACAGCGTGATCATGAAGTGCGCTGCCCAACCATCGTCCGCCCCGCGTGAGCCAACAACAAAATAATATCCCCTGTAGGACAAGTGCAATTGCGACATTGCAGGGATGTAGTAATGACGACGGTCCGCGAGCACCACGCCTGGACATCGAGCTCCTTTTTTATATATCTAGCCTAGCAACCAGACAGACGGTTCACCTGATGGTAATTGGTCCCCGTCCCCAATGGATGTCGCAACACCCGAGAATTGGTCAATGTTTTGACAGTTTTGAAGGAGAGCTGCCTACGCTTCTTTGAAAAACCACACGTCATAGTACTTTTTTCTATCTTCTCTAAGCTCTCCTCGCGCCACAGCACGATCTGCTAGCGCCAGGTTTAGTCGCCTCATACGACATCCTGGTATCCCGATATGGAGTCGGGGTATGTTTTTTTTTCGCCACGAAGCGGATATTTTTGTTTCTATAAATTAATTTACGTAACCAAGCTATATGAATTTTTAAATATTCGTGAAGTGGCAGCCCTGCGCGCCCCCCGGTCCCGGCATCGAATGTGTGTGTGTGTGTGTGACCCACAAAACACGTATAAATAGCTCGAGTTCATTAACTAGCGGCGGGAGACGTATCCGCTGAATCAGCGCGCATGATGCCCGTGATGTCACACAAAACAAACAAACCTCTCGGCGGGTACCGACATTCGCACGCGGCCTGCGCCCGCGTGCCGCATCTACACGGACAGATAACCGTACACTGTATTATCTGGCTGTAACGACCATATCTTATGTTAAAAAACGTAATATCACGCCGCGCTCATATTTCAGGGATTACCCCAAAAAGGTAGGCAGAGGAGAGTATCTAATACACCCCCAAGTTTCAGAAGTTACGTTTACATCCCTCCATCGAATAGGGCATAATAATGTCTTATATTTTTAATAATAATCTCTTTACCGTCATCTTTATTCCACTCGTTCCCATCCACATTCTGCTTCAGTAGGGTGTGCACGGATCAAACTTGACAGCTGTTTTCCCGCATCGGCACCTCTGCTCATTTCAGTGTAGCTGCACTCTACATTTGTGTACCTTTGGTTTTCCATCAATAACTATTTCAATTCGATCATATCTTTTTTTTACATCATGTCTATTTTAATGATAAGATGTCTACTTATATATATACAAATGTCTCGATATTTAAACACTATCTTGCTATTTGTTGTAATTGTGAAACTTAAACTCGTTTTGAACTTAATGCGTACATGTTAATTGATAATATCTTAATTACTTATTACAATCTTGGAATCGAATGGTAGTTTCGTATTTCATGTACCTACTTGATATCAGTTGCGGCGCCGCGCGCTACGACACATTTAAGCGGTAATTAAAACTATACTAAGCGTTTTTATAAAATATCAAAAGAAAATTCCAAGCATGCTGACTGTGCTCGGTTATCACGAGCACGCTCTGCTACATGATCTACAACAGGTATATGAAAGACCCCATAGGTGATGCGGATGCGCAGCCCGCTAACGCCCGGTAGGTGACTGAATAAACGCTGATGTACTTCGCATTGTAATAGTTACAATCATCGTGGCCGGCGCCGCGTCCTCCTCGCCCCGTGTCTAGCGGCGCGTGCTGTGCAGCGCGTGCCGGGAACCGTCGGGACGAACGCGCCGGCTCGCACTCCGTGTCTCCGTTACGTTGGACATGCACTGTCATTAAAAATACACAACACACGATGCATAAATCGTACAATCGATTAATGCGTCTTGTTAGTAAAAAAGGTACGTACGTACGTTCGAGGTACGTACCAGAAGTCCATGGTCGGCAACGGCCATTTGTAGTGCATGCTTATTTACTACTTTCTTCACTTAAACATACAAAGGAAATCGAGAATGAGCGCGTCAAACCAGAAGCCAAGGCGAGGCGTACTGCGACGTCGAGCGCTATACTTTATTAAACTGAAGGGCGCGATATCCAGGCCTCAGCTAGCAGAGTCTATCATACGTCGAGCTCTCATATCGCGGAACGTTAGTCCACTGGCTACCGCCGTTGGCACACTTGCCACCCCTCTCTCCAGGAGCCGAATGAGAGGCGTACAGGGTACTTAGTGTAACAACAAAGTATCAGAAGTAGCTGCCTATGAAAAAATACGCATTAAAGTAACTCTGTCTTACTGTCTGTCTGCTACACTTCCACGCCTAAATTACTGAACCGATTTTAATGAAATTTGGTATAGACATTGATTTCATTTCGAAAACAGACACAGTCTACCCTTTATGGCAAAAAAGGGGTTGAAGGGATTGATATAGGAGAGCAAAGTTCGTTATGAACGAAAATAAAACAATGAAACTTTGTATTTAGGCCATTAATAATAAGTAAATAAATATTTATTGCAGCATTTTTAATATTACATGCAGATGAAATAGGAGATGAACATTAGCATTAAAGACTCAACAAATCTGTTTATTTTTACTATACATCTACATATTTATTAGTAACATTGTGTATGATTGATTAGAAAAATTCCGTTTTATCGAAACTTATATTATAAATCTGAAAGTAACTCTTTCTGATTGTCTGTTATACTTTCACGGCCGAATCACCAGGTCGATTACGATGAAATTTTGTATGGAGACATGTACCTATTTTAAAACCTGGGGAAGAACACAGGTTACTATATTTTTCAAAAGGCAACACCTATGGTGATAAAGTGAAGGTGATATTATACTATATGAAATTATATTTGCACGGCCAAACAAACGAGTTGATTATGAGGAAATTATACGCGATTCATTCATTTCTATTGTTATATCGACTTCTAGGCGAGCGAAGCCGCTTGCAAAAACTATATTAATAATGTTGAGTGCATTGATGCTCTCTAAATTAAGCAATTTTAGGTAAGGCCGAGTAACAACATATCTGTTCCTCTGTGAGCTAACAGACGACTGCAACTGGAGCCGTCGCCAGATGCGGCCCACGTGCGGGCGCCCGCGCCGCTCCGCCGCGCGCCGGCCGCGCGCTCGGACCATGTGCTTTACAAAACTGCGAGAGTGATTCGTTTGTAATATAATTAATTCCTGACGAGTGAAGAACAGATCAGTTTTGTAAAGATGCGCGTCATGTATTTGAAACCGAGATAAGATAAGATAAGCTAATTGAAAAATCTGAAAAATGTATTACGGTAGCAGATGAATATATTGAAAAAGAAAAAAAGAAAAATTATTTTGCATTTTTAATCTCATTTCTTATCCTCCATACACAAAAATATGTATGATTAGAGAGCCCTCCCTTAAAGCCGGCACTCCCTTATTGATTCTCCTAATTGTGCCAGTGTCCACGAGTCCGTCCACGTCATCAACTATAGCAGTAACAGGCGATATGTACATATATAGTGTCGCAGTGGACGACTGGGTCTTTGAGCGCAGTGTCATGTTTCGGAAATTGGATCGCTGGATACGCGTTAATAAGCCAGGCCGCGCTCTGTTAGCCGCGTGTTCGTTTATACTTCGTATCGTTCACTCAGATAATTTTTACAAGGTAATATGTAGGTAGGTACCTAAAGTGCTCATAACCCTGAAATGCCGTCATATCTCGAACGTGTGTGTGTAGTAACCAGTTCGCAACTTAAATTCTATCGATCGCTGTTAGTCCAGATATTATAATGAGGTACTCCGGTACTTAAATCAACGCTGGTACCCGTCGCGAGTAATAATTTATAAACTTTTTTGCAGGTTTTAGACACGAGCTTTTTAATTCACACAGGCCCCTAACTTGTGATCGTTAAATATAAAGTCCTCATGTTGGCCCCTGGTTACGGAGGTACATACACTGTATGGCAGATTCATACTTCGATAAGGTGTAACATATGGAGAGTGCGCACTCGAACTCTACAATCTACATAGTTCCACCTGTCCCCTTTAACCACCGGACGTGTAGGCGTACCGCAGGCTACCATCCGCATCTGGTAGACACTGCCATAAGCAGAACAAAGCGATTCTCTAAATCGTTTTTGCTACAAACTGCGAAAGAGTGGACCTCCCTGCCGGCGTACTTCTTTCGCGACTCGTAAAACCTAGAATTATTCAAAAGAGTGAATAGGCACTTACTAGACGAGCGTGCTACATCCTAGGCTGCATCTCGCTTTCCATCAGGTGGAATTGCAACCAAACGCGAGCCTATTTTTACATTTAAAAAAAAACTTTTGAAAAATCACAAAGCTGAGGCACTCAAGTATGAACGTGCCAAGCGCCGTTTTATTAAATCTTTGTTCATTGAAGTCAATGTTGTGTTTACTTTATACAGCGAAATATGAAACCTGTTTCGAAACTGATAACGACAAAGTAATGACCCGCCTGCTGAATATTTTGCAATGAAAAACACGTACCAACAAAATGAGATCAGTATTTACGTAATGAGCAGAAAACACTTATAATATGACTTGCAAAATAAACTATTTACCTAATTGACTTCCAAACGACTGGGCGTTCGACGCTGACATAACATTTATGTATTTAGCAAACCTTTAAAGTTTTAATGTAGACACTTGGCAGGCTAATTAAATAAGGCACGACACCTACTAGTCATACAGTATTAAATTTAAACAATATTTTACACAACTCTACATTAATTCGGTTGCAACCTTGTGCCAGCCCACCCCAGCAATAAACTTATTAAAACTCGAAATGTAAGCGGGAAAACAACCCTCCTCGTCCACGGCTACGTCTGTAGTTTAAAATACTGCAAGTTGACAAAAACAACCTGTCTCGTAGCTGACCTTGGTTGACGGAAGACACTGCGCGCTGCGCGACCGCAACGGTGCCAGGGTCGAGGTGCGCACCACTGCGCAGGGGTGTCGTTTACAGCGCCGGATTGTATGCCACAAGGCGTGCTTGTAGTCTCCTGGTAGCGCAGTACTTCCACGTTACCTCAGTAATAAATAATAATAATAATAATCAACCCATTTGTCATTCCACTGTTGGAATATGGGTCTCCTCTCATATTGAGAGGGTC
>DWME01002663.1:0-20198 GCA_018244795.1 Parelbella ahira ahira | reverse complement strand
CCCATATTCCAACAGTGGAATGACAAATGGGTCGATTATTATTTTATATTATTATTATATCGCTTAATCTTCTGTTTCAGGATTAAATCTTTTTTAAAATATAGCTGCTATATTGTATTGTAATGTCTCGCTGCGCAGGCGCCGCGGACGTTCGTCGCGGGTCATGCAGGGCGCTGCCAGCGCCACCGCGCCCCCCGCGGCCGAGCCGCCTGCTTCTCAACGTGAGTATCACCACTAATATATATTTATTCATGAATATATCCACATCACCGTCAGCTTGTCTCAATCCACTGCTAGATATTGGCCTTTACGAGGGTGATTCTGCCTGTATTTCCTATACTGGTCGTTGGTGGCGGGCATTTAGCTGTGCCTAGGTAGGTTATACTATACTGCGATCAGCCGGTCGTCAGGTATTAATTAGGTATCAGATATTCGTTAACACTCCACAGATTGTACGTGCCCCAATGCTACTGCTGATATCGCTTACGATGATGATGTATTTTATCACCAATATAAATCAAGCGATCTAAGCAAGCCAGACGTGGATGGTAACCATTACGAAAGCTGTTTCCTACAATCATGTTACAATGATCATGTAAAATAACATGAGCCTAGTAATAAATAAATAGTACATTCTTTTACAAGTATTGTATTCGTAACGAAACATTCACAGCGTGTCACAATCGGTTACCGCCGAAGCCCTACATCTACTCATCTAGTGACATAAGAGACAGGTGTGACATAAGCGTGACGCAAACCCGGAGGACGCTCCATTCATAAGTCCCCGGAGTTTCTCGAACCGATCGATCGCCATTGATGATCCACGCGACAGGATGTGCATTCGATACGTAATACGTTTGAGATTATATTGTTCTGTCCTAGAACTACCATGTGTTCAGTTGAAAAAACGGGACATATCGATACCAATATCGATTTTATTGGATCATCACCATTGACGGTTTTCTGTCTACTGCTAGATATTGGCTTTTCTAATAGCACCCTATTGAGCTCCATCCTTAGCTCTTAGCATCCAGCTAATCCCATAATATATGAAAACACCAACAACATAAAATTTTATTATGTCATGTTCAATCGTTGTTCGTTGCACTGTTAGATATGCATCTCTTCTCAGAAAAAAAGGTCTAAAACGTTAACGTGCTGTTTTCCAAATACACATTAGCTGGCGAAATTATACGATTTTTATTTTGTATAAATATAATGTGTCTAACCTCCTTAAAAGAAATGAAGATCTATGTACACTGATTAGATTAAATATTCATTAACATTATATACCATCACATTCCTTGATTTGTATCGCAAATCGTTCAAATCGGACCTAGTATTAATAAAATCAGATTATATTCTCAAGTACTTATGGTTCATTCTATTTTCTCAATCTATGTAGGTATCTATATAATACGAAATTTTACTTACACTAGTCAATTTAATCAAAGTATGTAAAATACTTACTAAACCATTCTAATTCTGTGGTTAATCAGATATAATAGTTATATTAGCACAAATTACACTGTGTTAATGTCATTATTTTATGAATAGAGATTTTATTATTCAACCCATTTATCGGGCCATTCCGAAAAACATACAAGAATTATGCCTGTACATTGTAAAACGGACAGAAATATATCGAGATACGATAGTATGGAAAATCCGCAAAACATCAGAACGTATAGTGAACCAGCCGCTCACATCTCGGGAGCGGGTAACACGAGCCGCTAAACGAGAAGCATGGGCCGCACGCGCCAACGACACCTGCTGTTGGCATCGCCTTAACTGTGGCACGTTGTGTAACCCGGCACTGAGTATATCCGACTCTACATTTCTATTTGAGTGTTTTGAATTTTAACTCGCGCCCAGTCACCTGTTGTCCAGACAGGTTGGTTGATTAAATTGTTCAATAGTTGGTTATAATTTGTCATATGATTGGGTTTTTTTAATTGAAAATTTGCGGTAACACCACGGAGTCTACGTTTGTATATTTACGGCCAACGTGGTAGGTACTATTAAACCGTATAAAATAACTGGTGAATCATGGGAGTGTACTACACCTCTGCGTATTCATTCGGGAAAATAAAGGCGTTGTAATATATTAGTTACAATAAATCTGAAAATATATATGATAAGTGTACATAGAAAAACATGATTGCTATGGCCTCGGTCTTCTGTGCATTTGAGGACAATCTAATCCCTTTTTTAATAGGATCTCAAATAATAATAGTACTGCTTAGCCGCAGTATTAACTGACAATTCTTGATATTCATTAAAACAATAGTTTTTTCCTCGCCCCGATCGGCAGTATCTCATGAAGAAGGCCTCGGATATAATGGATTTTGATGTCAGATATATTGGTCTGACTATCCGGAAAAAACAAATTTAACTTAAGCCGGTACATAATTTAATCAATATGAGACTATATATAGTAACAGTTAATTATTTCCCATAGCCATTATGTCTGATAACCCGACGACAAGATTAATTTTAAACATTGTAACATGTATTTTCGTATAAAAATGTACTCGATAATAAAATGCAAATGCTTGGAATAAAGCAATTGGCGTACTGAGCATTAATTACCCACCGCTGGCAACACTTAGCATACCTATCTGTGGTGGTATAAGTCTCATTAAGCCCCTGGCTCAATGGCGAGGAAACTGCCTGTTCAAAAAATTCAACTATTCGGCAGTTCATGAGCTGTAAGTCTATAGCTAGAGTGGGATTTACACGAATCGATTCAAATTAGCCGTACTTACTAATGTAACGAAATGGCTCGTCGACTCGCAAATGAATCACCCGCCTTAAATAACGTAGTTCTGTTCAATAGGTATCTGTCATTTGAAATAAAAAATTTACGACTTGATAAGAACAGTCTGTTTGATAATTTTTATACCTATTATTTTATGTGAAGTTGACGATCGCACATACATATATTTGTTTCAATAAAATTTACTAATTGAAATAAGTTTATAAAATTTTTACATTTTTTTAATTTGAAAAATTGACTTAACATTTTAGTGTGTATGAGAGTGATTGATGCAGAAGAAGCACATCATGTCTGATAGAATAGAGTTACTTGGCGTTAGTTATCTTTCCTTATCCTATGTCAATAATAAAACTACATAATATTTTCATAAATGCACTAATACAGTCTTGTTGTCACCATACAAAATTTGGTAGAAACTATTCTAACCTAAATTTCCAAGACTACGCAAGAAATTCATTAGTGAAATAAAGCAGAGAAATAGGTACATGAATATCTCATTAGAGCGATGTTAAAACAATTCGGCGTGCCGTTTGTACAGTTGCGGCTATATCTCCTGAGAGCAAGTCACATCCTTTTGTGTCCGAACACTTGTATCTACAAGGCATCTTGGGCTCTTGAGGCCCGAAGATTCCTCGTCTATGATAATAGTGGCTTAAAGTAACAGATACAGTCGTATATAGCCTTACTAAACAATCACTCGTCATACTTAATATCGTGAGAGTATAGACATTTGAGATTTTTGTACTTTAAACGAAATGGATAGAAATAATCCGATTCCAAACTTATTTCTTTTGTCTAAGCAAAGATAGTTAGATTCCAGGCGTACTTGTTTTGGAAGAAAAGACAGTTCGATTCCAGACTGATCCCGCTCGTCTAATACAATTCGATTCCGAGCTTAGTTCAACTGTCTAGACAAAAGACAGTTGAATTCCAGAGTTATTTCGCTCGACTAAGCAAAGCCAATTTGATTCCAAACGTATTTCTTACGTCAAGTAAAGATAGTTCCATTTCAGGCATATTTCTTTTGTGTAAATAAAACCTTACAGTACAACAATCTATTAGCGTATGGAACGTTTTGGTGTAATCGTTACAGGAAATATGATTTACATTAAATTTTCATCGCATAATATAGTTTTTGTATTATAATATACAATAGGTACAGGATATATTTATTCGAAGCGACAATGAACACGCTCCTGTTTTTCTCGAGTCAGTTCATGGCTTCGTATGAAATAACGTCTTTCCATTTTATGAGCAGTCGTAAAACTTTGACAGAAACCTGGTCACCTTAAACTATCGCTTAACCCCTATCAAAAGATTAACTGAAACTCAAAATATGATCAAGATATAAAAAATATTTATTTTATCTGTACATTATTAGTAGAAACACATTGTGGGCGATTAGTAATGGTCATCATGATTAATCATCTTCGTATCAGCGTTCATTAATCACGTCAAACTTATGTACATCAGATTAAGGTTCGAGAATTCTTTTGTCACGAGGGAAATCCAAAAAATATACTAATGCAAGTCAATTGTTACATGCGTAATAAGCATTATTTTGTTTATCTATATCGCCTATGATATCACCTTTTGCAACATCACCATCATTAGCCTCATCATCAGCCTTTCTCAGTCCACTGCTGGACATAGACTTTTTGAAGGAACTCTCACAATTTTCTTGTGAATATAGATTGTTACATTCATTGCCTCAGTTCTCAATCGTCTCAGTCTGCCAACATGCATTTATCCAGCGCGGCAGACTATGGTCTTAACCTTTCCCATTCTCAAGAATGTAGATAACGAATAGGATAAGAAAATAATAAAAGATATGGCTTCTATCTGACCTCTATCTTAACCGAACTAACGTGTTTTTTCGGACTTTTAACCCTCGCTACCTCCAGTCACGTCTATTTCAGTGGCTTCTGCCTCCCACATCAGTCAGTCACTCAGAAATTAATTGACACTCAAATAGTCTCTCGTTACGTTGCTGTTCAGCAAATAGTCTACATTTAGTCGTTATCGGCGTCTTTGAAGTATGTACATCTCGTGCAATGTCAATATGCCGCTTAAAACTCAATTAGATATGGTTGTCACAAACTGTTAAATTGTTCGTATAGGAAATTCCTCTAGAAATATATCGCTGTTGTCTGTACAAACAAGAACAGAAACATCTAATATTATATGTATGTATTCAGTTTAATAGACGCAAAACGAAGGTAGGACTTCAGCCGTTAGCGATTCTTAGTTTTAGTATATGTAACAAGATATTTTTCAGTAGACATGGCTGGTCTAAAATGTATTCTCATCAACTGTTATTCATAAAGGATTTTCGTTAGGACTGAAGTTTAGTTTAGTGAGTACATGAAGCAAAATCCTTATCAATCCATTAAATATTTTCGAAACTCATAAGCCTATTTTAATAATTCAATATTTTAATCATGAAATTAGTATTTTTAAAATTCGTGTTTGAAGTGATCGGGCAGCCCTCACGTCGAGCTAACGGTGCTGTTATCAGATAGCGAGTTCCGGCCCAAATTGCCGTTGCCTGATTGGGCAAGTTTGGTCAACTGGACCGATAGCCGAGATGAGTAATGGTTTACCTGATGACGTGCTGCGCTGGGCACGACCGACAGGGTATTGCCGAACTAAGTACAAGGATTCTTGGAGAATTTTGGATAAAACCGTTTTTGGGAAAAAACCCAGTATTTGTCAGTTATAGGTAAATCTAAGAAATAAAGTTATCTTTACAAGATGGTTGAGGAATATAGCTTAAGACCAAATTTGGACTATGATACAGATTAAAGTAAGTTTATAGATAATGCTTAACATTCAAACCGAACATAGGGCGTGACAGTGTTTAATTGGGAAGTATTTGTGTAGAAGCGGACTGAGACAGAATGAAGATGTTCTACGGGGTTCAAAACAAAATGACACCTACATTATATCTTGAGCAGAGTTCAGCAAATCAACAATCGTAGAGTATATTTGGAATATAATAAAGATATTTAGCTTAATATAAGTGTTATCATCAACAGCCAAGCAGAATTTGTGAGGAAAATGTTATCTATCAAATACATATGCAAAAACGTCGTAAAAATATTTCTGATAAGTTAGTTACGTGCAATTCCATAAAATGCATTTACTGTACCGTAACAGAATTCCATTTGCTCGCCATATTTCCATTTTACAAAACTGAAATACGTTTCAACAAAAATCCAATTTTCACGCTGACACAAGAATTGGAATACCATTTCATTGTTTCAATACAATTTTGAACACAATATAATATACATATACATATTATGTATATTATATTATCGGCAAATTATTTGCTAGTTGATAGGAAACAGAAGTCTTCGAAACCGGCGAGCGTGTTTGAAATGAGTGAGGAATATCAGGTCTGTAAGGGTACGCAGGATCTGTAGGCAAGTCAGGTGTGTAACGGTAGAGATATTGGACATTCAGTACTTTCAGCCTACCAGTTAGAGGACTTGTAAAAATATACTAAAAACAATATGCAAATTAACGCGATTGAAAATGTATTCAACAATTTTAAGCATTGATACCATACGTTTTTAGTTCTATCACCTCGTTGACAGTCATTTATATGCGAGTTGGTGAACAACTCGATGCTGTCTACGCGAATCGGTATATTGAATATCGAACAATTGTATTGTTCGTCGTCGTGAAAACCGATTCTAGTGATATTAAAATAAGCCGTTTAATAAATACATAGTTTCAAAATAATCCACATTTGTTTCTGTTACCAACTAAAAAACAAGAATGTTAAAATAAAAAGCATGCAAAGTTTCCAAATGTTACAATTTAAAATTCGAAAGCAATTCCTACTGACCTTACATATTTCATTCTACCCTCAGACGAATGAAAAATTCT
The DNA here is from genome assembly GCA_018244795.1 of Parelbella ahira ahira. Classification (NCBI taxonomy): domain Eukaryota; kingdom Metazoa; phylum Arthropoda; class Insecta; order Lepidoptera; family Hesperiidae; genus Parelbella; species Parelbella ahira. Next base: position 13,522 of record DWME01002663.1, on the reverse strand, counting down.
TAGACTTAATAATTGAGATATTAAGTAACGTAACCAGGCGACCATGTTATGGTCTTCAACATCAACATCATCAGTCTCTAGATGTCCATTATTGGACATAGGCCTAAGCGGTGTTAATCTGTTTAAATTGAGTTAAGTATCTCAAAAATGAAGAGGTATAAATCAGTTTAAGCGTGTAGCGGAGGTAAACAACCTACGAGTCGTGGACCCTAATTTCAATACGTGACGTATATGTTAATTTGATCAACCGACAGAAAGGGTTTTACGCTTACAAATGATTCTTCATTGATATACGTAGTCAATAAGAAAGTCAGATAAACAAATAAGAATTTATTTTACCGTAGACGGTCTCAAAGGATACAGGTATTTAGCTCTCGGTGCTTTCCGTTTTCCCATAAGGGATTCAGCTCAATTATATAAGGAATATATGCGATGTGTGTAGGTAATCTAAGTGTGACAGCGATGTGTGTAGGTAATCCAAGCCTTAAATCCTCTGCCTACCCCTTCCGAGATGACAGGCGTGATGTTACGTTAGTTTTTTCATGATGAATTACAAGGTTATATGTCCTAAATGCCATACACAATATTTTTGTCATTTAATATTACAAGACTAAAATACGTAAATACATAGACACTTTATTGACTTTGAAATTAACCGTTTACAAGTTTCAATTAGATAAAGATTTAAAATTCATAAAACTATGTATGTCTTAAGAGTACTTTTAAAATGTCGCGAACAAGACAGACGTTTACGTATTCAAAATTACTCATTTTATTACAATCGTTTAAATAAAATTATGAGACTATGGGGACAGTAAACAATGCAATGTATGAAAGCACTGTTACCGCCATCTCTCGGGCCCAACGCAAATTAATATTCAATTATTCATCTGCGCGATGTGATTTAAATGCATTTCCGTTTAAAGTAAGGTTAAAGTGCTTTATCAAGCTATTTCAATTCTTATTTATGTTGTAACAGACATTTTTTTAAATGCTCTACAAAGTTAAAAAAGCCTTTTTATTTGCTAGCATTTAAATAAAAAATTAATTAAAGCGTACCGCGTCGACGCCTCATTTGGCTCGCGTGGTATCACGTCTCCAGTCCTGCTACCGCCATCTCTCGCCCTATGCGATTCGATATTCAATTATTCATCTCCCGCGCAAACCTAATTGAAACGCTTTTCCGTTTGGTGAAAACGCAAAACGATCGATATGCACAGATTAAAAAAAATACATAATATGCCACAGGTAAACTAATATGAAATATGTATTAAATTAATTGTAGTAATAATTTCTGTAATAATGTGTAATAATTTCTTAGAATTGTATCTGCGAATTTTTTCTCTGGATTACTAGACAAAAATTTTTGCGGTCTTAAGCTGATATTTCATATTTCTGCTAACTTCGACTGGTTTCGACTTCGTTTAAAGACCTTGATTGGGCAAAGTTATACGATTAAGGTTTGGATTGGTCTCTTAATTGTTAAACAAATTATGTAGCGCTCTACTGCAAATTGTTATCACTAACATTACCAAAAAAGAAGCCTTATTGTATTGTTGCGTCCATCATTATTACTAGAAAGTTCCTATTACTTCTTCACTTTATTACCACACATACTGAATGCAGATTGTATGCCCTATTGACCCAACCAAGCAAGCAGACCCGATAGTTATAACTGAGAATCATAACCGAACCGTTAAATCGGCGCGGAAGGCTCGCTCCTGACTTGCATTCCTGATGCCAGCGCAAGATGGCCGCCGCTGTCCACAGAATTATAATATGCACAGATTATATATATTTCAGATGCGTTTGAACATGGGATCAGTTTCCTTTTTTTCCTCGTGTTTTTTTTAATTTCAACATCATATTTTTAAATAATCATCGTTCAATACGTCTATTATACCTTATACGTGCTTTTATTAGCAAGTTGATATATATGATAGAGTTTAAATAAGGGTATGAGGATATTTTTTCTTTGTTATTTCTCACTTGTACCCTAAGGGTAACCGATGTATATTTGATGTAGGAAACCTCATGCATAATAAGCTGTGTATAGAAAGCCAATAAACCTAGACTGACAGCAAAGAATAAGCTTTCGTCTCATTAAATTTCTCCGTAAATATGTAATAGTCGAGGTAACTATGCAATTGTCGACATTGCAATGGTCGGCTTCGGACGGAGCTATCAATTTGCGGACAATACCCATGTTACGGTCACATCCAGTTATTGGTTCGGAAGTTTCGAAAGGCACAACGCCGGGCACAATAAGACGCAAAATCCTATGGTGAAACTCCTCGGAAAATCCGCTCGGCTGATACGTAATTGACAATGGCGTCACCATAAATGAGGACTTGAGATACGACACGGTGTAATTCAGTACCGTTGACGCTCATTGGAGTGTTGAAGAAAGCAGCGGTACCCGGTACGTCCTCACCATATCAATCAAAACGTTTATAATATACAGCGACCACCGTTAGGTCCGCACCTTCGGAACGCTACCACCTTATTGCATATGTTATAAGGACGATACTTGTGTACTACGTGTTTATAATAACTGCAAATGGCACGCCATATTGCCGGGATGGTGATAGGTCGATTTAAATTCCGAATAAGCGGGAAGGAGGAAGTCACGACGCGCGCATCTATGTCACACCTTTTCTCCGTATATGAACCTGAGTGAACCCTATGGACGCTTTGATTCTATACAGCGATTGTACAATTTTAGACGTACACTTTGTAGTATAAATAAATATATTCGGACATCTCCCTACACGGTATCTAATGGTAAATTATTCAGTGCTGTGGTAATTAAATTTTTGAACATAAACTGACCAAATATGTACACATCCTAATAGCATAAACATCTATAGAGTTTTTAGTCGATGCTCAGGAAATTAAACTTTAAATTGACACGAGAGAGTAAACTTTTTTTATTTTTACTCTTTCATCTTTGCTGCTATTAATTTGCAATAAAACATTACAATAGTGTAGCAGCAGTTTGTTCTGTTACCGTAACATATTTAAATAGACCGATCCTTAAAAAACGAAATATCTAGTTGCCAATCCTAATACAGTATTAAAAATAATTCGAAAGTTCAAAACACTGCATCACGGTTGGGAAACGACGAACAAAAAACTGGCAAAAACACTTGAGTCCGCGCATTGTCTTGTGCATATCATAGTTTCCAGAAATCGATATGCCTATTAAGCTACGTATCGATTTCGACACCATTGCGACATTGCCTAACGTTTCCGCGTACATTACTTCTTGCGTAAAGTTCCGCCGCTGTCACACCGCAGCGAACGTAGCAATTTTGACGTCCAGATTGTCTCCGTTCGTTCGCTATCCGATACAATCGTAAAGTATACACGGTAAACACATAATCTGACTCTCCCTTTCCTGACTTCATTATCACCGCCAGCCTACATCTATCCACTGCTGAACGTAGCCCTCTCCGATAGAACGCCACTGAGCTCGATCTTATTTCTTAACTTATTAAGCTTAACTACCTTATGACCTTAAACCTTTTTATTGTTTTGTTAGAGAAGAAATACATAAAAGTGTGAAAAGATAAAGAGTTGATGATTTCCCTTTCTCACTTTCGATACATCGATATAATTGGAAATGTGGTTGCAGACAACAACATATCGCTTCTAGCGCGGTAACAGATAAAGAAATCGATTAAGAAATGAAAACGTATGAAACGAGAGATAACCATGTTTTGTTGGATCATGTCGTAACCTTCTAAGATGAATTGTCGAAATATGTAGTAATTGTATCAATTCAGGACGAACCGGGGATCAAAGCCTAAATAAATACATGGTTCTTAATAATAAGTTTAAGACATTCATTACATAAAATCAGAAATGAAAAGTCTTTGAGGCGACTACATTTAAAAACATAGATATTTACATATATATCATAATAGTCAATTGAATGAACTTAAAGAAAGACTATAAAATAAACATTCTTATATAATTCATTATTGTATTTCGGTATGAAATTTTCTGTTGCTTGACCAATCATTTCTATTTGCTCCAATAAACATCTTACTTTCTTAATAAGCTTGTAAACTGATTGAGAACGTGAACAAAAAATTATCATTGAATATATTTAACGCACAAAAACTTGCTCAAGCCTGTTGTTAACAATTGTTACGCAACGGTGTAACATCATCCATCACGATTATTATGGCCATATATTTAGCCATGAACGACATAGTCCTGACACGGTAATGGCAACACAGATTAGCAAAATACTTCTTTATCGAGGTGAAGTGAAATAAATCTAAAATCATTTCTACTCACCTACATATGTATAAATATTATTGTTATTACCATTACATTAAGCCAGGTCTCTTACAAGGTAGGCAGACAGTACCGAGTGCCAAATACTTTTACCTTATAGATCTGAATTGCTTCTTTTACAAAATTAGAAGAGTATTATTGCAACTATGGTTACTTTCACTAAAATATCAAATATGTCCCGTTTATGAACATAACTCAAGGTCAACGCACAGCGTCGTATTACTTCATATGATTGCGTAAACTGATAGTTCTTAAGAAAATTCGATATGACGTGTACATAATATGTACATATCGCTCATTTGCGACTAGAATGTAATATCTCAAAAACGCTATCTTTCAGAAAACAATTTAGAAAGTTTGTATTCATAATTATTCTATGACTATCATAACACTTATATATCATAGGACATATAGATAGTCAATAAGTCATATAATAGTATAATAGTCATAGAATAATTAAGAGTTTAAACTTTCTGAACTGTACTCTGAAATATAGTATTTTTGACATGTTACATACACTCTACTCGCAAATGAACGATATGTGTTCGATACTATTGTAGTTCAAATCATGACTCAATTTTTGAAAAACGATGATTGAATGAACGGTCCATTACGCATATGTTAGTTATTTCGATGAAGTGATAGTGGTTTAGTGAGTTAGAATACCACAGATCACTTTGGGTACCTATACTGGGTTCAAATCGTACATAGCTATTATGTCTATCCTAAGTTCTGAGCGTTTCAAATTAAAATATATGCAGGAAAAAAGAGGAAATATGCCAAACTTTAGAGTTACCTATAATGTTAAAAAAATTGTGAGGTCGTGGCAGGCGAGGTAGCGTGGTAGACTATGATAGACAGAAAGAGTTTCCAACGAATATTAAAAAGATCCTTATATTTCTAAAGCAAAAATAAAAAATTAAATTCTCTATATATTTCAAAACTTTATCAAAATCTGGGCTGAACAGTATTAAAAACGTACATTTATAACATGTTACTGAAATTTTATTTATTTGTTTATTTCAGGATCTCCAACAAAATGTACACTTCACAATTTATAAGATTACATACAAAATATTCCTTAAATGTCCATGTATGTGTATGTAGAAAAAAATTCGACGCAAAATTTTCGCTAAACACAATTAGATCACGACGTCTCCAATTTAGTTAATTGGCGTAATTCGATCGCGAGCCACCGGATGTGTTTATCTAAATACACTGAAAACAGATACTGAGTACACGCACACAGACACGGCGCTAGGGTTGTCACACCATGTATTAAATGTGACATGTATAAATAATTACTTAAGAGACAGGCAGAGGAGTGTAGTAGGTACACTTATATCTACGTTTCACCAGTTACGTTTACTTCCCATGGAATAAATAGGTGGTGAGCCTATTGCCATACACCGGGTACAGATCCAGATTCCGAGTCACTACTAGAAATTCTAAATTAGAAAAATCTAATAGTACCCAACCCGAGATTTGATCCCGGGACCCCACGATACATACTCAGCTGAAATCGTCTGAGTTGTGGAATCTGTGGGATTAATACGTTGATAAAGCAATTACAACGGTATCAGAACAGTAGCGCAGCAGGAAATAAAATAATATGACCAGTAAAAAAATATTATACTTAGTTTAAGGGCGTTACTTTTATTTGAATAAAATAATCGTTGCCTTGTATTTATTGACAACAACTCCTAATATTGTTTACCGCTTAAAGTTGAAATAGATATATTAAAAACATACATGTGAATGCGTTAATTTCGTATTAATTATAATTTTTATTTTTTTCTTATTACCATTTTTACGAAAACCATTTTGTGGCAACTCTAGCAACAGATGTCATAGGTGTACACCCACACATGCACAGCCAATTACTTATTCCGCACTTTTCTTCTCAATCAATGAGATTATTAACATTTGTGGCAAACACAGTTTTGTTTTTCATTCATAGTTTTTACGTCACTTAAGTTCATTGTCAGTTATATTGATCGTGATTTTGCTCGTAAGTACCTACTTTAATAATTCTATTTCTCCTAGTAATTTTAATACAAACAAATATTTGATGATAAAAAAATGATTTTTAGACATTTACGCCTTAAAACAGTGACCTAAAGTTTTCACGGTACTATTATGGAAAACTTCTAGAATAATATTTATTGATTTGTGGGTAATCGTAACTTAAAATAGCAATAATAATTTAATAAAATAAATTATGTCACCAATGACACATAAATCAATATAAAACAATTCGCATTACTCAAATGGCCAGGGGCCAGGGTACGTTTGCAGTTTAAAAATCTTCCTTTATTGACAAGTGTTGTTAAAAAATTAAATAAATTTTTCCTCTACAATGTATTCTTAGACAAAACTTTGCATATTTGTGTAATATTTTTTCATTAGAAATATGTTCGCATTGTAATATCTGTTATAAAAAATGTAACAATCACGCTTGCAAACCCCGAAGTGGTAGGCGGAGGAGCGATGTACCTACACTCGCAGATTTCACCAGTTACGTTTACGTCCCATCTCGGAATAGGATGTGCGCTGTATGCCATACACTGGGCACAAATCTAGACTCCGCACCAATACTAGAAATTTCTCTTTATGAACATCCCGTGGTTGTCATAAGATTTTGAAGAACGTTTCAGAATGCCCAAAACCTTTTTATGTATTTACTATCTTATGTATTTCACTCTAACTCATAAACAACACCATCATCATACAAATAGTTGTCATGGACGGGAATCAAACCCTCTACCTCCGATATAGGCACCAGCATCAGACCCACAAATCCGGACAATATGTTACTACAATTACGCGTAGCGAGTTGGTGAGCGAGAAGTATTTTTCATTAGGTGACTCACTATGTGGAACGCCAGGCTGGTGTCAGTATTGATTTTCTCGCGTCGGCCTCAAATCTGAAATTACGCTGTTATATCTTTTTCCTTGTATTATAAACTGAAAGTATTCTATATTATCTACCTTTAATAATTTAATAACATAACATCACGCCTGTATTTTCCCGTAGGGGGTTAGCAGGACTGTAACACTCCAACTATCATCAGTTACATAATACGTCCAAAAAAAATCCATGTTCTATTGTTATACACAGCGCACAAATCCAGTCTCCGAGCTACTAATTTCAAAATAGATTAACCCCAATAATACCCGACCCGGAGAACGAATCCAGGACCTCACGTTCAACAGCCGCACTTGCAACAACTCGACCAACAAGGCAATCAAACCAGATAAAGCATTATCATTCCAAATGAAGCGAATATAATCAATAACGATGACTAATCCGCACATCTATAAATGAGTAACGAATCAAAAAATAGCTGCAACACGAACATTACAATATTTGTGTACATGATTCGTTGCGTATCGATTCTATCACTTCTTAAGCTGAATTATTTCTTTGACAATGGCCCAACTCTGATTCATACGTCGGGCATTCGGTGCTGCGGTTTGAGACGTGTCAGTGTCTCATCACTACCACGCAACGTGACATGTCATATGTCAGTTCTGTGTAAGCGAAAGAAATGTACTTATAGCGATTTTCACACAAAACATTCAAAGCGAGTTTAACCTTTACCACCAAGCGGTAGAAACTAATGTTGCTCTGAAAACTGAATCTTAACAAAATTTTATAATTTCTTCAGTCCTATTCATTCTGAATGAACACCCAGGTCCAGTGGAGAAAGGATGAAATCGTTGGTTATGATGATGAAGCTTCATTGTAATGATGCTTACAATCGCACTGTTAATAAAGTCAATAGTCGCTTAAAATATCAATTACTAAAGAATTCCAATTACCCATCGCATTTGCTTAACTATAATCGCATAAATGCTGACACATTAATATTATTACCTTTCGATATGATCGATTAGCTAATTGCGAGAAACGTACTACGACGAATGCGACATCTCACCGTGTATATTATTCTTATAAAACTACATTCGTTATTACATGTGAATCGCCTGAGTCATCTATTGTCAGGTTTTCATGGAATAGAAAATGAAAGCGCCCCGAGCTATTCAAACAAACGGGAATTGATTGTAATATGATCCTTTGTGGTTACAGAAATCAAAACAGAAGTTATAAGCGAGGCGAAAGTTGAGGCCGAAAATCATCGGGAACACGGCAAAATGAAGATTAAACACGAGTCGAGGGCCACGCGCACAACAAGCATCGACAGTGACAACAGATCGGACAGGAGCGAAGAAGGAGATACGCGTAGAACTCGCAAAAGGGCGGCGTCCTCCTCCCCGTCACACATATCGCAGGACAAAAGAATCGCTCGCTTCGACTGCCCAAAATGCAGACAACGTTTCGATTCTGTTAATGCTTTTGAAATACATCGATACACCGCTCACGGTGAAGACGCTAGAACCGGCTACGACGACCTACCTTTCGTCGATTTCTCCAGCAAAAAGTTCCCCGAAATCGCTCGAGGACTTCGCGAACGCAGTCCCCACATTTCAATCACCGAACAACGCTATAGATGTGAATCATGTTTACGCGATTTCCCGTCTGGACAGGCATTCGACATCCACAAAAAGGCGTGCAGTGCTTCCACAAGATTATCGAGCCCCGAAAGGGAACGCAGAGAGGACTTTTTTGCGAAATTGGATCTAAGAAACAGAACTTTTGCAATTCCGGGCACGTTGACACCACCGATGGATCGTTTCACGCCAAAATTCGATGACGGACATCTGACAACAAACGGTATCAAACATATTGATGCTGCTAGAGATTTGGCAGATATTCAATCGATTTTAAATGTAACCTCTGCGGGCAGTTTGTTGGAAAGACTAACTGGAACCCGTGGAGCTTTAGAAAGCACGGTTCTTACACCACCTGATACAATAATAAAGGAACGTGAACAAGAAGAAACTCAAGATAATTTTGCTGCAGAATTTCGACGGATGAAGTTGCGCGGTGAGTTTCCTTGCCGATTGTGTCCCGCAAAATTCCCAAATTTGAGAGCTTTGAAAGGGCACAATAGAGTACATCTTAGTGGAACTGGCCCTGGGCCTTACCAGTGCAACATGTGTCCACATGCCTCTTTAGACAAAGCTGCTCTCGTACGTCATATGCGGACACATAATGGGGACAGGCCGTATGAATGTGCCGTTTGTAATTACGCGTTTACAACAAAAGCAAATTGTGAACGGCACTTACGTAATAGACATGCCAAAATTACAAGAGAAGATGTTAAACGCTCAATAATATATCATCCGTCAGAAGATCCTAACAATGATGAGGTAAACTCTAAGCTTGCTCGTGAAGAAGTAAAAAGATCTCTTGCATTCCATACTCCTGAAACTGAAAGACGCAATGAAAGCACCGGAAGAGACACTCCACTGACCCATTACACGCCCAGTTTCATAGCTGATAGACATCCTGTTACTGCTCTGTCTTCAAAACCTTTGAATGCACTGACTGAAATACCAAATTTAACTCCTAAAGAATACAGTAAAGAGCCTGAGCAACCTTTGCCAAGAATAAAAGTTAAAGGCATTGGGCAATTAAATCAAATACCAGAGTTCAGACCACCGGAAATTTCTTTCAAAGCTAATGAAATACATGCACCAGAAACTTATGATGAGGAAGCGCCTGTTGATCTTAGCACCAATGATAACAGCAACTGCGATGTTCTTGATCTGAGCAAAAAGAAAAGAGACGTAGACGAAGCAGAAATCAAAGTCCCACCGAGACCGGATTTTGAACAAAATGCAGCATCTGCCGCTGCGTCAGCATTTGAAAAAACAAGATTTTTGTTGGCCCAACAGAGACTTTTCGAAACTTCCCTCCCTAAAATCGACCCCTACTACGCATCTCAGCTCACTCAACTTTATGCCGGCGCTGTACCAGGGCTGCCTGGCTTGCCATCCTTTCCTATCAGTCCTTATTTTCTTCCCACATCATTTTTTACCCACCCAACTGACTCACAAGAAGTCGCAGAAATAAAACAGCGCATTCAGAGAGAAATAATCAGAGGATTGAACATGTCAGGCGGAAGACTTGTTACAACTGATCAACAAGAGATTCAACCCAAACAGGAACCAGAAGAAGAGGAACAAAAACCAGTGTCACAGATAGTTGACACTTCTTCCACACCGCCTCCACTTCCTGAATCTCCACGACCACACAGCAACAGTCTTGCACCACAGAGCGATTCTGTAAAAATGGTTATTAAAAATGGTGTGCTCATGCCTAAGCAAAAGCAAAGACGCTACCGTACTGAACGCCCCTTCTCTTGCTCACAATGTTCGGCACGCTTTACTTTACGTTCTAACATGGAACGCCATGTGAAGCAACAGCATCCTCAGCACTGGAGTGTACGAAGACCAGGCCCAAGGGCCCCTCCACCTTATCCCACCACTGATGCTCTTGCCGACCGCGTTAAATATGCTCTCTTGGCTCGCCATCTCGAACGGCCTTTGGAGCAAAATGAAAGTTCTCCAATAAGGAGAGATTCCGACGAAGTCGCTGATAATGAAGAAGACGAAGATGATGCTCTTGTCATAGATGAGGAACCAGAGGACCGAAAACCTGATGAACATAGCGCAGCCCATCGAGCTGCTGCGGAAATACTAATGGCCTCCCAGCAGCAAGAAATGACAAAGGATTTTGATTTGAAGATTGCAGGGAATCTAATAAACAAACCCATTCCCATCAATACAGATAAAGCTGAAACTGGCACCGATCCTCATCCTGTATCAGAGCCTCTGGTGGTGCCAGTTGTACCCACACGCAGTGACGAGGAAGAGGATGAAGAGGGGCTAGTGGCTTCAACCAGCGAAGGCAACAACTCTGGAAGTGATGAAAATAAGTAAGTAATCAACATTTTACTATTCCTTTTTACTTTTTGTAAAAAAGTTTGGCAATGCCATTTTTCGATCTTACTAGCATAACTTAAGTATTAATATGTTAGACACTAAAATATTTTCAAAATATTTCTTGAAATTTGAAGGTTTCTAAATCACAACTCTCTTCCAGGTCGGAGTCTGATACGAACCAACCACCGAAAAAGAAATCCGCTTACAGCTTGGCACCGAACCGAGTATCCTGTCCCTATTGCCACCGGAAATTTCCGTGGTCCTCTTCCCTCCGTCGCCACGTCCTGACCCACACAGGGCAGAAACCCTTCAAATGTCCCCACTGTCCTCTCCTCTTCACAACCAAGTCCAACTGCGATCGCCATTTGCTGAGAAAACATGGCGGTTCGGCTAGAGCCATTTTAGCCGAACCCATCCCAGATACAGTTGCCCATCCACAGCCAGCAAATGACGTCAGAACTGTGCCAGAAAGACCTTTCAAATGTGCCTCTTGCCCAACAAGCACTTTTTCATCCATGGAAACCTTGAAGAAGCACATGTCTTCCCGTCATGGAACTGGAGATTCCCAACCATCTTCGCCCAATCCAGATGGAAATGACGAGAATATAGACGGCAGCTTAGTTTTCAAATGTCATCTCTGTGAAGCTTCCTTCAGTGAGAGGAGTGGAGCCTTGGGTCATTTGGCATCGAGCCATGCTGCGGAATATGAGCAACTGGTCAGCAAAGGTGCTCTGGACGCGGCAAGTGATAGGAGCGAGAGTGCAGATGACGATGAACGGGGAAAGTTTCCAGATCACGCTAATAGGAAGGTAAGAGAGTAATGAACATAACTTTTATACTCTCCCAACACGATTTTAATATCAAATTAATATCTTTACCATGTTAATATGTTGATTCTTCGCTTTTCCTTATACATATATGTACATATATATAGTATTTCGTAATTCTTCCAAACCTTTTCTTATTTTTGTTGTCGAGGGGGAACCTTCTAAAGTCCTGCCCTACACCGGGAAGACACATGTTGCCAGACATATTATCGTCCTTCCCGGGATAGTTGTCTGAACGGTTTGAGCTTCCAAATTCTTTCAACCCTACCATATGTTTCTTTCAAAGGTGGTTTGCGCATTCTGCATCCGTCGCTTTTGGTCGGCCGAGGACTTGCGTCGACACATGCGGACTCATTCAGGCGAGCGGCCCTTCGCTTGCGACCTCTGCCGCCGCCGGTTCACCCTCAAGCACAGCATGCTGCGACACCGCAAGAAGCACCGTGAAGAGGTCACCGATGACGAGGAAGCCTCGCCTCCTGATACTCCTGAGACCGTCGTGACTAACGGGTGAGTGACGTCATCGATCCATATATTTTGAAACTGTTTGCGTCTTACGAAATTTTTCCTTGATGTACATAAATGTTAAACATACATTATACGAGTAGTAGTAGTATTAGGAGTACATACATTCTTTTGTTAACACCAGAATTAAGGTAATGCATTCTATATTCAAATTATATAATTATGTAGAATGATTGTTGCAAAAGATGTTTTAGATTATATTTAAATCTAATATCCATGAACATTATAAGCGAAGTTCGTTTGGTTGGTTGCTATAGATATCGCTACCAAGATGACGACGGATCCGGCAACGAGATACCAAACAACGTGAACAACAACAACTCGCCTCCCTCAGCGCCCTACGACAAGAAGCTCAAGCTGGAGATGACGTCGCGCAAATATTCCTCCGAAGCAGAAAACGACACGGAGAACGGCGGCGACCTGATCGGGAAGCTCCTGGGTATCCCAGACAAAACCATCATTAATAAGTTGCTTTCGTCGGCAGACGAAGCAGCAAAATTCCTCGGAGTGAACAAATGAGAATACGCCTTAGTTCTCGTGACTCCGGCCAGGCTTATCCTGGCTCCGCGAGGACTAAAGATACCCGTGCAACTCAATATCCAGCCGACGAAAGCTGCTGATGAATAGAACCGTACAACGCCATCTGGCATCGAGTAGCCGTAATACATATTTTTCCTTGTAAAGTTTGTCTTAGTACGTAATTATTGCTTGAGCGTTTTAAATCTAGGTGCCTTTCGCTGCCTTATAAATTCGATGTGTAAACCGTCCTGTTCTGCCTTATAAATGTATATTATAAATTGTGGGTGACGACAACGAATAAATATATTTAGAGCCACGTAAAAATACTATGGGATTAAGATTCGCTAAGGTGATCCGTTTGAAGTAATTTTAAAACGTGTGAAATAGATTTTAGAATATTTGTATATAGTGTTGGGGTATATAGCTTGGGAAGTATTTAAAATATAAAAATTGAAGAGATGATAATGATGACATAACGAAATGTATGCTCT
>DWME01002662.1:0-20199 GCA_018244795.1 Parelbella ahira ahira | reverse complement strand
ATTATAATATATATTGTATGAAGAACATCATATTAAAAGTGCATTGTTAACTACATGCGTACTTATTTAATCAGAAGTCACCCCCTTTCTGTACGACTCCTACACTATATGTATAAATACTTCTGGAGCAGTGTGGTCAATTATGCACCAGGCTTATTAGAGTAATAGAAGTTCCTTTATAACAGTCACAAAAATGAAATATTAATGTAGAATTTTATATGCAAAACTAAATATGATGATTTCACCTAAATCCGTTATTTATAGAAAGTTATATTATACCAAATGTTCATCATGCATATAAAGATGCCTACATTATACTAGAATGAAAGTAAATAGAGTTGAGAAAACCCAAAAAATCTTCTTACGTTTGCATAAAACAACGATAACACTTTAGGAAATTAGAAAAATTAAGTAAATAGACTCAAAACCTAGTAACGAGAGAAAAACATTACAGGCTCACTAATTGTTTGGGGGTAGCAATTTTTGCTTAAACTCTCATTTAATCAGCGTTCAGGCGAAGTAATCTCACGGTAATATTTACCCAAAATAATTATAATTTTTCTCCTCAAAGGACCGCCAGTACTTGATCCTGAACACTTTACATTAAGTAGAAAATTGTGTTCCACTGAAATTCATAATATCGGGCGTCAAAGTTTATCGAGGTTAAACATTTTTTTTTTATATTCGCTTAGGATATATTTAATTTGTTGTGAAATTTCATCGTTAATATTAATTTTAATATTTATTTCATCATTAATATAAATTGGTCATTAATATTAATTATAATGCAGATGTTTATTACGCAACATTAACTGCAAAGAAGTTGATTCATTCATCATTTAATTTATATATATGTATAATTATATCGATTTGTAAAGTACTTACGAAAAATGATATTTGTTTAGTTTTGGATGTAGCAGATGATTGTGCAAGCTAGCCATGGATAACAGTCTTTAATTTTTTTTGTATTCCATACCTCTATGTATTAATCAAAATATCGGAAATTCTCTCTTAATTAAGTAAGAATTATTTTTAACAGATGCTTGTCGAAATATCTCTCTTACTTTAGACAGAATATTTTAACAGACGCTTGTCGGAAATTCTCTTACTTTAGTCAAAATTATTTTTAACAGACGCTTACGTAAGTAAAACGACTGAAATCTGAATTATTGGTCGTCCCACGTTAATTTGATTTGTAATTGATGTGTACTTTACTTTAATATAATACTTTAATATATTGATGCATTTTACGAAATATATGGAAGCGATTAGTACAGACCTAGTGCAATTTAAGGGGCATTTCACTTCCAAAGCGTAAATTTGCTTCCAATTGACATTGAGAAGTGACATCATAAAGGCACGAGGAGAGAGAAACGAAAGCGATTTGTTTGAAAGTGAAACAGCGATAATGGAACGGGCCATTTATTAAATGATTCCAAACGGTTCACTGCGGCGCGACAGCCGACAAACGTACTGCGGCAAGGTATTTGCCAATAAACGTGGCAATAATTAAATCTAGGAGTGTTTTGTTGGTCGAGTCGTTGATGATCGAGAAGTCCTGTATTCGATCTCCGGGCATTGTTGGTTTCTTCTAACCAGATATTCTTAATCGTAGCTGGGAACTGCTTTTGATCGCGGTGTCTGGTAACATACCCACCCCCTATATCCCAATGGGATGTAAACGGAACTCGTGAAATATGGGAATGTACTACAGTAATCTGCCTATCTATCTACTTACGAATAACACCAAACTTTATCCTTATTATTATTAACTTCTATTATTTAGTATTAACTGGTGCAAGGAGGCTAGAAAAAGACTGTGGGTAGAATATCTACACTTTACTACAACATTTAAAATATTAAAATTTCAATCACTTTTAAGCTCCCAGCAGATACTAAAAATACTCCTAAATCACAAAAGCGAGATAAATTCAAACAGCCGCTCCGTAACTATTTGTCAGTGAGTATTTCAATCTTATTTGCACTCTGTCCCCATTTCACCGCCGAAACACTTGGAACTGTGCGTGGCTCCCTCTGCCGGGGAAATGCCTGCCGCTTCTTAAACACGGCACGCTCCTATCTCGAGTCTCAGTCACAGTGTTGTACCTACGATTATATATCTTTTTCAAATCAATGTTAAGCGATTACATTACTGTACATCATGTTGTCTTTTTCTTGAAAAACTCCACACAAACAGCTTGATTTGTAGGAATCACTCTTTGAGTTATAATGATTTTACTGCATCATCAATATAATTGGCATTCCCTATTCTCTGCTGGATATCAGGCCTCTTCACTAGGATGCCACTGAGCTGGACTTCCAGCTCTTAGTATCTAAACGCTACCAGTTATTATGAGCTTGCTTAGTTGTATTAATTTTATTAGAGCTATTAGCCATTGCTTAATACTCTTGCATATACACATAATCATCACACATCACATCGTATAAAAGGTGATATTATTTATCAGATGGGTATTTATCCAAGTCGGAGTGGAGAAAGAATACCTGTCCCTACTGACAGAATATCAGGATGTCGTGAGATGCGACTAAGCTCGTCGCTATCTGACCGCCGTATAGCGGGACCTGCCTAGGCATAGTGATATCCACTGGTCGTCTACGAGCAGCTGCGTTGACGGTGTGAGAAAGCCTGTTCTGCGATCCCAAGCCCGCATGCACAGCGTGGAGATTATGGGCTAAAACCCCTCAGCCAAGGCCTATGTCCAGCAGTGGACTTAGCTTGATGATGCGAAGTATTATTGCAAGTTTCTCATTATTCGTTAATAATATTGGATAAAATAATTAAATGTTTTCCTTCAAAAAGGATTGTTGTGTCTGTGATAGAGCGAAAGCTGATTAAAATTTACCTTATACTTCGTAACTGCGAGTATTTATCAGGAAGTTTATTAATCCCCTTTCGCTCCGATTGTACTTACATTGGAATTTGTGATATTGTTGCTGGTTCTTTGGACTGAGGATGTCTTGCTTTAACTTTATCATTCTCTTAAGTCCCTTTTGTATTTCCCAGAAATACGTACGTAAAGACGATTCAAATATGGTTTTTAATACTTTTATATGTATATCAAAAAACATTTTATTAGAATTTCTTTTACCCTGTTACATGAAACGTATAGCGTCACGAGCGAAAGTAAGAGAACGATATTCCTCTGCCAATACTACGAGGAAATAGAGCCGTGAGTTTGTCATGTTGTTAAGCCAGACTTCTCGTTTTCGTTTTCGGTTTCGTAGCCCTCCCCCAATGAGCGCCATCGCGCCTTTTCCTCGACTTGTCGCATCCAACATTTTCTTGCAGCCTTTCGCAGATCATCATTCCACCGGGCCGCAGACAGAATTTTATTTGCACACCAGTAGAAAATAACATCTATGGACACAAATATCTCTTAATGCTAGGTATACAAAAGGCATTTATAACATAGTGGAAGTATGATTATACACTAAAAAGATTGATATTATGACAAATATTGGGCCTTTTTTGTTTAAAAGGCTCGTTCTGGCCTGAGTAGAATAGTGGGCTTTTTCACAGTGAACATATAACATAGCCATTTAAAGCGTAACTGGTAGGAATGTGGTACGTTTCCAAAAGTAGAGTTATAATTCATCCACGTAACTCTGTTTCTGATAACTGTGAGTAATTGTTATTGGTTTACGAGAAAATACTACATATTTTTTGTACCTAGTTCAAGGGCTTCTATAATATAATAACACAAAGAATGCCATTATGCACGCGATGCCAATCTGTGCTACAGATCTTTTTTTACAAAATGTTTTGCTCTTTTCAACATTTTGGTCTCCAACAGTAACGTAAAGTAATTCAATTTAGAGATGCGTAAAAATGTTCTGCTTACTTTTAAAGAAATATCTAGCAGACCAGTACTGTTAGTAATTTTTATAGTACTGTTTTCTGTATTTTTATTGTATAAGTTTAGTACGGTGTTCGTGCCTCATACTTTCTTGTACCGCTTGCTGGAAGGGATCGGTAAACCGCGGAATTTGTCTCCATTTCAGCTAACATAAGTTATGACCGTTTAATTTACTCGTAAATTCTCTGTTAGCTGGTTACCAAATTTTAGAACCTCTGATATAGTTGCTGAAGAGGTATAAACGTAACATCAAACCTGTAATACCCGAAAAGGCAGGCAGGGGGGTGTAGTACACCCTCACGTTTCACCAGTTACGTTTAAGTCCTATGGAATAGGTGGTGAACCTATTGCCATACACCCGTCACAGATCCAGAGTTCGTTCGAGTCACTACTAGAAATTCTAAATTAGAATAATCCAATAGTACCTGACCAGAGATTTGAACCCAGGATCACCAGATCAGCAGTCGCGCTTGCAACCGCTCGACAGACGAGGCAGCTGAAGAGATATTTAAGTAATATATAAGTCATTATGTTAATTGCAACCATGAAATGAATCCAAATAATTGTTTTTTTTTTTGAGAATTGCATGAATTCGTTCTTACCTGAAAAAAAAAACGTACTCAGAGTGAACAGGCAGAGTACAGTCCCACGTTTTACCAGTTACGTTTACGTTTAGTGTCTATAATGTATTTTATTATGGTCTTAACACTCTCGTTCTAAGAGGAAATTTCTGTCCTACAGTGGAACGTTAAAAGGGTTGAAAAAAAAATCATTACACCATTATACAAAGGAATTTTCATTTCTATATTTTAACACTAAGAAAACTTATTCAAAGGCATTTCCGTTTTTCTTTTTTAATGCTGACAATGCTTGCTTTGGTGTATTTCAAGACAAAAGGTGTTAGGTGCAGAGACGAGATATTTTAACAAAGTCTTCAGGAGTGGCTATGCTCCTGTTAAGATCGTAGGAACCTAAGTTCAATAGGATAAACAAAAAAAAATGCAAACTCTACAAAATGCACAATTAAATTTACATCCAATTAATTCCTTCAGGGCCATTATATTTATGAATATTTTACCCTTTGCGCTAGTAACTACCCTACATTAAACAATAGCGAGCTGCGTTGAGCGGGTGGTTTACTTAAACACACCATAAACCACGACCCAGATGATGTAGAGAGCATTGTATAAACTATAGCTTTAATTTAAACCCAGGGGTGATCCACCTTCGCGCTTTAATAAATTACCGAAAGCTAACGTAAGTGTTTTGAGGATTACTTGGAATGTAGAGTCTGGTAATGTTTAATGTGGCAGGTAAGATGCGACCATTGTTCAAGTATAGCTATCGATGTGATATTATTACATGTAGGTGTACCCTAGAAGTAGTAGATTGTTAGATATCATCATCAGCCTGTCCATGTCCATTACTGGGCATAGTCGCCTCTCAGGGTTTTTTTTTTAGGTAATCCTCACACTGGGCACGCGAGTTGATGATGTTATATTAACACATATAAATCGTAAGTACACATATACTAGGCAAATATATCACACAAAGCTTACTTTGTACATACATATTACATAATGAAAGTTTGAATACAGATGTAACTGTAATACTCTAGTTGTACTCTACTTATAATTGTGGAAAAGAGTCCCGTTACAAGTTTGTCTACATTAAAAACTAGATTTTTATATTAAATTTTACCATTCTTTGTTTTGTCATAAGTCCCCTTGTTACTATTATTCCTTTAGAGCTTAAACTCAATATAATTGTATGATGTTTAAAATGCAGAGAAGTTCCCTAATACATTTTAATCAAATTTTCATGAAATGTAACATTTCATTATGACAATGTACTCTTACGTACTAACAGTATATTTCGTGGGAGCGTCCTGATGAATGTCAGCGAGACCTCCTTCAAACACGTGTAATTTAATTATCCCTAATAAGAGGGTATGAAGTATATCTCCCGAGCAAGGATTCAAGGTGACCAAGATAAGTTGGCCTTCACGTACCTTTTGGTTAACACGAAATTTAAAGAATAAGAGGGAAACGAGGTTTTCCTTATTTGGTTTTCTGATAAAAGAAATTAATATGTCTTTTTGCTCACAAATCACAGCATTTAAGATATTTGAGAATACCTATTTACACATTATATTTTATCATTTTTATTTTTATGGTTGGGAAAGAGATCAAGACTCAATCCTGACCAATTAGGTCAGGTATAGAATATAGGAATCACAAGTGTCGATAATATAATAATATTGATATTTCTATTAAGCAAACTGTCATTGATTTATTTGCTAACTGTACAATGTGGATTTAAAAGAGTCCCGTATCATATGATGCTCAGCTTATATGGCATTAGCATACTTGTGTTGTCTAATGTGGGTAATTAAACAATTTTATTACTCTAAGCATTGTCACCTACTTGGGAACACTGCTGCGTTTTATAAGATGGAGCTTACAAATTATTTCTTTGAGTGCTAGAATTTAATATATATAATTTTCCTCACGACGGTTTTCATCGAATAAATACCACTATTTATTTTTAACATCCTCACCATCAAATGTCCCTCATGTTTAGTATTGGAACACAAAGTATATAACACGAAAATTTTAAGAATATTTTTGTTAAGTATCTTTCAGTTAAGCATACGTTATAATAGTCATAAAAATTAAGTATATTTTAGAAATAGTATATACGGGTGCCAACCCGAACTTGGCTAGCGTAGCAATCTGTGGCCTTAAATCTTCTTATTCCCGGAAAGATTATAATTTATTTATACTACTGTGGAAGAACAGAAAAGGTATTCTATTCGATTATGTACATCTCTATCTATTTAGTTGGTCGAATGATTGGAAGCGCGACTGCTGATCGAGAGCTCCTGGGTTCGATTTCCGTGTCGGGTGCTATTGAATTTTTCTATCTTGAAATATCTCGAAGTCTGGATTTATGCCCGGTGTATGGCAATAGGGTCACCACCTACTCCATTGGAATTAAAGGTAACAGGAGAAACGTGAGAGTATACTATGTACTTTATTCTGCTTAACCTCATCGTTAATTGCAGGCGTGATGTTACGTTTTACGTAAAGTAAATGTGCATAGTCGAGTTATTAATAATAATTTACCCTTTTAAGTAATTCTAGCAGGATTCTAATAGATTTTTACTGCTAAATGAATATTAGTTGCGATCTTGGGCGGTTAAATATTAAACCTGGGCTCTGTAATGCAAATTAATGGTAATTATTACAGATTGTAAAATTCTTTGTTAATGGTTTAAGTAATAAAGCTGTACTGTTTCACCTTTTCCTGCTGTAATGCAGCAATAACTATCACTATATGTTTCGGCTACAAGGATTTTACAGAAACACACAGACGTATTCATAAGTTTACTAGTAAATAAGGTGAGGTCTCCTATAGTCTCTGTTGATCTGTGTTCAGGCTACGGTGATCTACCTATTCGACTACTCTTTGTCTACTATCTGCTTTTCACAATATCTCGTTTCATATATACTTTTCACAATATATACCACTTTTCAATATGTACTAGTAAATTATAAGTATTATTGTTAGTAGTACCAATATTAATATTGTATTTTGTAACTTTAAATGTCTTTGAAACAAATGGACAAACGGATGAATGAATGAATATGTAAATGAATGGCCGTCATTCAATTTACATAATAAAAATATTTGGCACTATAACGCAGAGATAAACATGAATATTTTCGCCGTCGACTACTCAAGGCGATGGGTCCGGTGGACCTCAGAGCGAACCCAATAAATAAGTTATCTGTAAGGCTCCTGATGACCGCTTCTTACCCCATCTATATTTCCTTTGATTAAACTTGTCGCGACTTCCAACGCAGCTCTGATTTCCCCTGGGGACGCGTAAGTCTGATCGGGTCCAATAATATGTTGTTAACCCCGTTGATTTTGGCTTAATAGGCTTATATGGACCCGGGACTGAGGACGCACTGATACAATCAGCGCTGATTTATTCCGACCTTGAATACTAGGATTATTGTTATGGAGGTCGATGATGTACCGTTTTTTCTTGTTTCATCGGCAGTTTTATTTTATTTCGAGAAGGTTTAACTAATTCAAAAAAAAACCATATGAAACAATTAATCTACCCCCTAAGTATTCACAGTCATCGCTTAGACAACTTTTACCTCAATCTTTCAAACAAAAGAAGAAGAAAGACCAATTGCACTAAGCACAGAGTTGCATGTCGAAACAAACACGATGTAGATAAGACAAAACAAGCCAGAACGAGATGAAACTAGAAAAATTCATACAAAAATTGTCCATGTCATACAACACTGAGTACCTAACAACGTCCGCTTCGTTCAGCGGAAAAATATATTTTTGAGAAAACGCAAAACACAGATAGAGGAGCGACGTCGCAACAGAGAGATATGTCTGCGTTCTTCGCATCGCGGATCAAAAGCTTATATAATATATTTCTTTAAATTGCAACGCTCTGCAAGCGTTTCCCAACAAATGGGAATGTGTTTTTGTTAAACAAATAAAATTTTGTATTCGCATGGACACGGTATTTGGTGTTGTATTGTATCAAAATATACATAGGTATGTAACATATGAATATGTAATATCTGATATATTTCTGAATTTCTAAAATATAGCCCGAATTCGGGATCCTGCTTTTAAGACGTTTAAATTTGACTGTCATTTATTTATCATCAAACTCAACGTGTTTTAGTTCGTTTCATACTTTGTTACAAACAGAAGTTTACGCAAGAATTAATAGTTTATTCTTAGATTATAAGCGTAATACATGCCATATTACTTCCCCCGATAGCGGTTGAGCGTACGAGAATGCCTTCGTTACCATAGCAACACACACACTCATACACACATAGTACACATGTACACAAATACTTATAAATAAGTTAATTTACCGATCACGCTCTGCTCGGCCTTACGGCGCCGAATGGCTCATTATCTTGTTGCTATTTTTAGACGTACTCATATTTACGTCTACAAACAAATTTTTCTAATATGTGCTTAACGTAACGTAACATCATGCCTGTAATCCCCGAAGAGATAGGCAGACGAGTGTAAGAGACTCCCACGTTCCACCAGTAATGTTTACGTATTATAATTCTTGATTAGGAATTAACTTTAGTCACTAATGTTTTATAACATAATTATGGTTGATG
Organism: Parelbella ahira ahira; assembly: GCA_018244795.1. Taxonomy (NCBI): domain Eukaryota; kingdom Metazoa; phylum Arthropoda; class Insecta; order Lepidoptera; family Hesperiidae; genus Parelbella; species Parelbella ahira. The sequence goes on along the minus strand of DWME01002662.1, from coordinate 11,135 downwards.
ATGAAGACTGTACATATTTTCACATGAAATAATATGCACAATATGATATTTAATTGTTTTTTTTTTCGGATTAGAACATATGTACGAACATAATATTTCGAATTTATATGATACAAGTTATTCTTTAATAAAAGTCGATTCTTTTAGTTTTTTAAAATGAAATATTAAGTAGTTTCAATAAATGATTCAATATCATTACAATTTACAAAAAATAACCTTACCTTATAACCTTACCTATTACCTTGATAAGATGTGAGAGATCGTAGAAATTTCGATTCGATGTCTCGTTCCAGGTAACTACATATGTTTGTGTACAAAACGAAATAACTATAATAAAACTAAATATTATTACTAAATAATATTGCATTGACCAATCAAATAAATTCAAAAATGTACATTGTAATATCGTGATATATGCAATCTCATATACAGTTTGATGTTATATGACACGCTACTCAGATCTCATATCTCCATTTCATTTTATTATCTTTTGGCAAGAAAAATAAAGTTTGCGATCTAAATAAATTACTTTGGAAAAATCAGTGTAGGAAGACTTTCTTATTTGTTTCAAGCGTTGCATTACCACATGACATGTTTATTTAAATGTATTTGTATGTACATATGCGTATTTGTATGTATGTGAATCGAAGCTAGGTCTACTCCAGTACCAACTAACCCAGATCTACTCCAGAACCCAGATCTACTCCAGAACCCAGATATGCTCCAGAACCCAGATCTACCCCAGAATCCAGATCTACTACAGTAGATTAATGAGAGTCATAAATTATATATAATATTTTCCATGATACTTATAATAATACCACCAACGATATTCATTCGTCTTAATATCAAAACAAACTAATTATATGTTTAGTAGTTTGATTTCACTGGTTGCAATTACACGTCCTTTCAGTTGCCGCGAGGACTAAGAATTGAAGTCCTCTGAATTTGTTACCAATGCTTTTGTTATAAACACCTAATAATTTAGTATCATGTATTTCCGGTAAGGCGCCAGATCATTTATTTTACACGCTTGACTGGCTTAACTTTTGTTAGATTATTTAATAAGTAAGTAAGCGTTTTACTTAGTAATTTTGTTGGGTTTTTCCTCTTAGTACCTTGTGTTTAATTTTTAATAAAAATTGGTAGCCGTTGGTTCCTTGATCTTGTCTTGGGTTTTTGCAACCACTTAATTTAATATTTATGACTATGACAGTGGAATTAAAAACTGTGTTTTGGTTGATTCAATGACAAGGAGGAAAATAGAGTTTTTGCGTATCAGAAGAACGAAGAATTCTATTCCCGAATTAATTTTGCAATAATTGATTATTATATAGAGTGAAATCATCAAAGTAATGCTTGTCGACATAGTCCTTTAGTGAAGCCTGGTTAAGCTGCTACTATCTTAAAGTTAGAAGCAAGCATCAGACTCATTGCAGTTTTGTGGTCGAGAGTTAGTAGTTTCTTTCCGACCTTATATGCTTACCTATGCTTAGAATAATGTTCTATGAGGAATCATTTTCGGTCTTAGAAACCCTTTTTAGAAACTATTAATAACCGATTATCCAGCGATGAGAAGGGGTTCTGAACCTGGGTAACATAATCAAACCTTGACCTTGAAGACTGTCCCGCTTACTGGCGTACAATCTTGTTACATGTTAATCGATTCGGAGTAAGAGAACGTAAAAACATTTTTTTTTTTTTAAATAAACGTGTAGTCGATGTTTGATTAAAGTATAAAAATACTTTAGTCAAACATTAAACGTATCAATAGACTAAAGAGTCTATAGATGTACTGTGCGTGGTAAAATTAGAGCGTTCTATAGACCGGTTCTCAAAGAGCGACGCTCGAAACGCAGTAATGTATCTTCTGTGATCGAAAGTTCATTTTAATCTAGAACTATTTACTGACTTCTATTATAATATTTTTGTTTTACTAATACATGTTTTAAAATGTACTGAAATTATTGACAAAACACGTAATCTTTTAATTACTGAACCGAATGAATGAATCACTAGAATCTGTAAAGGAAGAAAGAGCTTTGTTACATCTTTACTTTCATTATAAACACAGCTCTAGTAATACTACTCGATACCAGATCCAATAAAATATATTTAAATAGATTTTTTATTATAATAAAAGCCAGCAGTATGCTGCATAACCGTCGGAGCTAAGGACGAACAAATCAATCAATTCGAATGAACTTAAGCACATACATACACATATGTATACATTGAACAGACTATGAAAAAGGTGACCAATATGAGGGAATGTGTGTTGGCCATTAGGTAATCTAATATGTTAGTAGTTCAGTAGCTTGTACATTGATGAAAGCCATAATTACTCTTACTCGATGTTGCATACTGTCATCTTGGTGCATTTGCTTTGCATCATAGAATTCTAGTAATTTTAATGGAAATTAGTGGATGATGGAAAACCTTAAAGATTATGAAGCTCGTTTCTCGGCATCGTCAATATAAAGGACAATTACGAGAAATCAATTGTAAGAATATTTATTATAAAACTATTTTAAGAACGTGTTTCATATCGTAGATAACTTTCATTGTGAGACTGGGTCATTGTTATGTGATTTTGCTGCCCATTCGTTGGGAGAATGCTTATATAGGTACCGAGATATTCGGAATGCTTGTAAAACTTGTGAGGTATTTCTTAATCCTCGTAATTTTTAACCATACTTTCAGTATTTCTAAACTTGCAGCTGTTCTCGCCGACATTTTAAGAAATTGGTTGGAAGCAGACGGTTTAATATTTATAACTTGTGGTTCTGGAAAAACCTGTATTTCATTCGATCCTCCGTTGAACTACCATAGCGAAGTATGCTCACTTGACTTCACTTAATTGCGAGCAAAGACCGGAGACAGAGACTGAGATGCTGAGCCCTATAACCCAGGAAAGTTCGATGCTAGTAATGTTAACATTTATAAAGCATTTTTTGCATATGCTTGTTTATAACGTATTTACTGATACATTCCTTTGTATTAATGATCGACAACAGTTATTCTATTTTATACTACTGAAATATGTATATAGTCATTAAAATAATACATTCTTATACATTGGCGCAATAGATATAGGTGGTCATTTGAGGTTCTGTCGTCAGTTTAATGCATATTTGCGATAGGTAATCAATTAAAATCGACTTTCGCAACTAAGCGGGCTACTTTTGAAACTATTAACGTTATCGCGATGCTGGCGGCGCTCGGTATAAGTGTGTTGGTAGTTTTGTTTTTGTTCCAATATGTCGTACAACGATATGGTGTAATATAGTCATTATAAAATATTCAAGGCCAAATTACTTGTGTTGTTATGGAAAAATATAAAGATATTTTGTAGGTCATGGTTAAGGATCTTACCAAACAATCTAGAATCGAACGTTAAAGCGATTTTAGACATCCAGCTGAGCTAATTCAACATATATTGATTCTAACTGGATTTCAGGTTTTTTAGCGATTAATATACGAACCGAACAATTTTTGTAATTTTTTTTATTTGTATTAGTAGAAGTTACACAAAATAAATCCAAATTAAGCTACATATAAGGTGAAAAGTCTTGGAATAATTTGGTGCCGATCGAACCTAACACCACACCCTATCAATGAAAATGCCCACGGCGGGTGTTGCAGTGAATTTTACCGCAATTTGCAATTCATTTTACCAGATCATGGATTTAATATACAGTTATCATAAAACATGACACTTACTTGTGACATATTATTAGTCTAATACAGACTTACTCCGAGTCTATCGTGCTATATCGGAAAATTTATGCCTTCATATTTAAAAAATTCATAGGGTTTTATTTGTAAGATTTCTTTAACATAACCAATCTTCACAATTGGATGATAAATTAATTTCCAAGGTTTAAGGTTATCTTACTTTTAATTAATTAGGATTTGCAATATCAAATACTTAATATATCAATAGGCGAACCACTTACTAGTTAGTATACTAAAATTTCATACATTTATTTATTTTGCTTGGTAATTTAATTTGTGCCTGGTGTACGGCACACCCTCTATTCTCCCCTTATAGTGTGCTCACCCCCTATTCTACTCGTATAGGAGGTATAACACTACTCGTGGGACAAAAGTGGGAGAGCTACACCGCCCTGCCTACTTATTTGAAACATACGGACATAATGTTATGTTATGGCATATTTCACTCAGTTTAAATTCTATCTATTATTATCTATTATATTAGTGACGATTTACGCAAAGTGGCTGGCAGTGGTTGGATGCGAAGAGCTGAAGATCGAGCTCAGTGGTGTGCCATTGGAGAGGCCTATGTCCAGCAGTGGACGGGAGTAGGCTGATAATGATGATGATAATGATGATCTTTTGTATAATAACTACTTAACCTGTAGTCGATGACAATAGAGTAAGTATGTATTGGGGGTATTTTGTTCTGTAGCATCCATTATTAAAATGCGTAGTGAAACTTGTATTTTTTTGGTACCTATTACTCAAATACCAAGTTTCATTAATACTGATATTGTAATTATTAGTGTAATGTCGTAGTAAATTCTATTTATAGTATGTACTAATATAAAAAAAAATATCTTACAAAGAATAAAACTGAAAGCAGTGCATAAACAATTACACACAATGAGAACGCTGGTCATATAATAACAATTTTGTAAATATTATTTATACAATTTGCTTTTATGTAAGAATTTAATGGACATTGTAATGTTTTCGATGTTTAAACTTTTCACAGGCCAAGAGTTTACCGAAGAAGGGAGTGCCAAAATACTGCAAGGAACACTTTGATGATTATAACAGAGAACAATGCGAAGAAAATTGTTGAGAAACATAGGATGTGACCTAACGAAGTCTTAGATCACTAAGGGAAAGGAAAATCGGGGAGGAGATGACAGAAATGACGAGTTATCTAAACGAATACTAATACTAAAATTACGCGTTACTTTATTGCTTAATTAAACTGAGAGTAGCTGTTTTTCACTTAAATTGAGATAGGATTACTTATATATTGTTAATTTACAGAATTACATTGTAAACATTAACATATCTATTTAATAAAGTGATAAAATATTAAAAAGTGTATGAAATTTAAGATTTTGTAAATGAAACCAAATTCGTAAATAAATACAGATAATGGTAAAATACTATAATAGGTACAATTGAAAGAATCCTAGAGATAATAAGAAGTCACTAATGTACTACAGATTAGTTCGTGAAGTAGTAAAGTGTACTGGGAGAATTTATAGTATTTTTTCCGCTTTTAATATTGTATTTTATTTGTTACATTAGTATAATTATACAAATGTAGTAAGGATAATCCAATTTAAACAATATTGTTGAATGCATTTACCCACATACAACATGATTATGAAATATGATAGGCTTACGAAGTGCGTCTATCTATTACGTAGCTACGCATTCAAATAATTAAAACTTAACTTTAGTTCGTTTCCAACGATCTGGTATACAATTTCAAAACAGTCTTGTATTCCTGGAAATGAACTAGAATGTTCCTTTTAACTTATCTATTGAACGGAGAGAATAAACAAGACTCGTCACAACAACACTAAATTGTGGAGACCAACTTCAATTTTCTTGTATGACAAGGGTCAGTCTCGCGTATCAAGATCAGTTTGAGCGGTAAATACATACGCGTGGGAGATGTAATTTCTACGTCACACATGAATTTGATATTAATTAATGTACACTCAGTTCAGTATCCCGGCGACAATTGGACGAAATATACACCCGGCAGATCTTACAACTGTTGTACGTTATAAAAGTTGAAAGGTAAGTTTTTTAAAGTCTCTTTGTTTATACCTAAGTAATCTGTGTAAATTGTTTTATAATCTGCGATTATTATTAATCTCATGGAACATAAAACGTAGTTGCTACCTTTTTCTATTAATCAATGAAGTTAGGATGACATGAAATAATGTAGAACAAAAAACTAATTTGAAAACAATTTAAGCGGAAATAATCGATAATTAATTACCTATTATATTGTTTTAATAAACATATTGCAAATTAATACTGTATAGTACTGCCTCGTTGGTCGAGCGGTTGCAAGCAATGCAATGCAATTAATGATTGAGAAGACCGGGGTTCCATTACGTATATGGAGACTCTATGATTCTACAATATATTCTTTAATACTCGGCTGCTTACAAATAAGACGTTGTATTTTAATTTGTTTGTGTTGCTATTTCGAATAACGTGTGCTCGCCATAAGAAACTGGGACGTATTAATGGTATTTTTTTTTTACTTTCTTCAATGTAAACTTCTAGAACAATATAGTAATATTTGTTATTTTGTGTGTTTTAATGTATTTAAAAAATCAACACAATTTTTCAGCACGTGCAGTGTTGGCACACTGTTGACATATGTGGACTAACAATGAGAGTCTTGATAGAAAAGTTAATTTGGATGTTTACACTTCCGATTGTATTGATATCTTCATCAAATGATGACTTTTGCGATCAACGACCTCTGGGGGCCGAAACTGAACCTCTGCCACCTGACAACACTTTCAAAATCGACATATTGGAGGCTACCGACGAGTATATACCGACTCGTATCTACACAGGTAAGAAAATTTATTATTTTTTAAATTTTAATTTAAAAATTATTTTCATTGTTGGATTAATAAAACATGTTATACCTATATAATTTTTATTGTGATGTGGGTACCTGTAATTATGGGAACAGATCTATTATGATCTCATGAATGTAAGTATCTGTAGTATATTATAATTTTTGCACCTGGTGTCGGTGATAATCAAATTATAAATAAGACAATTAGGTTGTTATTAAAGAGATATTTAGTTTTAAGCAATATTTTTCTAATATTTGCAAAGGAAATGTATACGTCTTGTTGGTTATCCTTAAGAAATAAATAATAAATAAAAGGTCACCGAAATCTTAACAAGGATGATAAGAAAAATTGAACTTTGTTCCACCTGCTGCGTCAGCTGGAACAAAAAACAAAAATGACATATTTAGCCCTGGAATTTTTTTTTAATTCCATGTCAAACTAAATATTTTTTTTTAGCTTAAAACGTAACAATTTTTTCTTATCAAATACAATACTTTTTTATGGTTCTAACGAAAGTGTTTCGAAATTGTAGTTCGGCTTTATTCCACCGACAAAGTATCGACTTTCATTGCTTTCACAATATCCGCCCTGGGCGACACCAAGGAGAACGAAAAAAACCCAGACAAGCCTCTCATGTTGGACCCCGGTGACGTCATACCTACCGTTGATGGCAGCTCTATAAAAAATCCCAGGTGCAACAATTCTGTTAAAGAATCAGATATAACACCCAAGACTTATGCAGAGGTAAGGATATTCTCCATTTCTCTTTAATAAAAAGAGAACCTACGTTAATTTGCTAACTGGATATTTAGAAGCAGTGTTCTGTTTATCACAGGAAATAGACAAAGAAAGGTTATTAAATTTAATTGTAAGCGGTCATCGTCGCGTTTTATTATTTGCAATATTAATGGGGTGCCGGTTTCGAAGAACTGTTTTAGAATGTTTATGGAATAGCTCAGTATTATAGAGTTTCGATACCTTAGAAAACCATTGTTTATTTTTACACACACATGGGAAAAACGGGTGTTCGATTTGAAACATCTATGAATATCTTTTCACTTCGTAGAATATTTCAATAGACAATTGTTTTATAGGCACATTGGAAAGCTCCACCCAAAGACAACAAATGCGTTACAATTTACGCACTATTGGCCGTACGTCAGGACGTGTGGTACAATTACGAGGGGCCGCTTTCGAAGCGGGTTTGTGAAGATATACGAAAAGCTGAGGACATGATGCCCACGATAAACGATGACTGCAGCGTGTGTGAAGACGCTCGATATATGGTTAGTAAATTCAAAATATTATTATTATTACATATCTCAACGTCATTTACACGATAACTTAAATTATATTTTCGTTTTTAGGTCTCGTTAATCTGTTACTAGCATAAGTAGAAATGTAAAACCAAATCTTGACTTGTTTATTATTACACTTATTATATTATACATATACTACCAACATTCGTATGATTCACCGGATATTTGTTTTAAGCTTATAATCATAATAATATACATTGTACTCTATTGACAGTTATCACTCATTCATCGATTTTCCGCTTCTCACGCTATTTTAGGTGGTCGACCGTGCCTGGTAGTTCAGTTCCCTTATGTTCAGTTATGTGAATTTCGCCTATTTTTCTATCATTGTCAGTTTTATTATAAAAGTACCATAATTTTCGTTGATTGTGTCCAACATGGCATCACACCTGTATTACCTTGAGGGGCAGAGAAATGCAGTACTCCCACTTTTCACCTGTTATGTTATACGCCTCTTGGAATAGTAGACTCCTTGTGACGACTGAGAATTTCAAGCTTGAACAACCTAATAATACTTTACGGGACCCGGGATTCGAACCCAGGACGTGCTGCTTAACAGTCGCGCTTGCAACCATTAGACTAACGATACAGTTAATGTTGTCAAGATTTTATGATTGCGTTTCAGGTGACATTTGAAGGACTATGGTCGTATAATACTCATCCATGGATGTTTCCGAAAGCACGGGAGCTGGCTCGCTTCAGCGATGTTGTGGGGGCTTCGCATAGCAAAAATTTTCAGTTGTACAAGTTTGAAGCCAGCGAAGGTTTGAAAATGTTGGCGGCGCAGGGCAACACTACGAAATTGGAGATTGAGATACGTGAAAAGGTTTATCATAATAATGTCACATATATTTTATATTAAGTGGATAAGTAAATAGATAATATTATTTAATTATTATAGAACAATAACATAATATTGAACTCTATACTTCTGTATTCAATGTTACTTGATTATATTCTTATTTAGATAGCAAAAAATATATTGTTATTTGTTACAGCTTGGTATATCCGTACGTACGATCATAAAAGCAACTAGCCAGCTCAAACCGGATATGACAACAAATGCAATATTCAGAACGAGTCCAGAACATCATTTGGTATCCTTGGTGACGGGAATCATACCATCACCAGATTGGTTTCTGGGAGTTTCAAATATGGAGCTGTGCGACATCCGTACCAACAAGTGGGCGACGAACCTAACGTTGAATCTGTACCCGTTAGACGCTGGAATAGACAGCGGATTGTCTTTTGAAGTAATATGTTTGACTTATATTTCATGTCAAGTATGATGCATACTTTGATTGGTTTATCGGAAATGATTATATTAAAGCAATATCAATATTATAATAATAACATCATGTTAAACCAACATCAATATTAAGCCACCAGTGCTTTAAAACGATAAGAATAACATAGTGTTGCGATCTGCGGATCCAATCGAATGATACTAATCTTTGTCAAGTTCAGCATCTTTTGATTTTTATCTCATTTATTCCATTAATACGTATCATTGCGCGTCGACGAGGGCATTTGGGTATTGTCTTCAAAATTTTATGTCTCGCTTAGCTTTGACTCACCCTACTGGGAATAGAACCTGAGTGTGTCGGTCTATACTTGTGTCACTATTTCCATTACATGCCTTTTAATGAACGGTCACGTTAAAGCATTGTTTGAATTATTATATGCAAACGATACTACCTAGTACCTACATATTATTCATTATGAAGTCATTTACCATTCGTTATTTATAAAAGGTAAAAGTTTTTACCTTGTATTATAGCTAATGTTTGAACCAGATTGCCAACGCATACAAACAAATATGCTAATGCTTTAATAAGACAATTTAATTCCGTTTACGTTTTTACAGTCAGCCAATGAAGAAACAATACCTCCTCAATCGATATCTTTGGCCATAGTGAACAAAACTATTCCAAAGGAACAGACCAAACCTTTCGCTAGAGTACGTTTTGATTTAATACGTACCTATAATACATTGAACTGTGTTACCGACAACACACCTCCAGATCAGACACCACCGACAGAAAACAGATCGGATCACATATTCGATAACACACCGGATAACACATCGGATAGGACATCAGATAAAGTAACAGTGACGGAAAGCGAAGATGAAAGTGGCGGTTTGTATTTTATGATAGCTTATTTTTAAGTTATAGTACTGTCATACTAATACGTGGCACTAATATAAAATATTCACCGGCCGCAATTTGTTTTACGTGTGTATCCAATGCTAAAAAATTGTTATTTTCATATGACTCTAAGATATCGCCAAGGTTTGTCTTGGAGGCATCTTATGTTAACTACGTATATAGTGCAAACAAGAACACTACAAGACACGGATTGCAAAATTAATATGATTGACCAATTTATTTGAATGTAATCGTGAATTCACTCAATTTACCACTACCTCATATTTCTTACCTTTGCCGTTGACGACAATTATTTATTAACGTCGATGACTACCTGAATGCGTTTTGCGTGGTACACGAAATACACTGCCTAGGTTTAGTCGTGATATTATATCTAGTATACATTAATTATTCTTAAACAATTGTTATATAAGCATAAGGAAGGTTTTTAAATACATTTTGTGTAGTTAAAGCTTCTGATCTCTGCTTTATTAAAGAATTAAGCTGTACTTAAAATATTTTTAAAATTAATGTTATCTTTTGAGGATCGCTGAATACCAAAATTTTACACGTAATTTTAGATGTAAGTATTTTTCACGTGAAATATAATAAAAAACATAGCTAATATATTGATTACAGACTGCCCTGTAACGGAATGGGAAGAATGGTCGCCATGTACTGGCATTTGTATCGATAACAGCTTTCAAGGCTTCCACTTTAGAGAGAGATACCATATTGTAGACAGAGTGCCTGTAAGGAAGTTTAGAGAAAATGTAAGTTACAACATGGTCAAATTAAATTGATTTGGAGTTTTATATTTTTTAAATACATTTTCATTATTCGTAGCAATGTTGCCAGAAACCTGTCCATGCTGCCACGTCGTCAAGATATTAAAAGTCGTTTTTACAATCTAAAACCGTCAAATATGTTCATTTACGTAAAACGTGGAGACCGCGACTTGGCAAACATAGCGTAGGACGCCCTCCAGCTAGGTGGAGTGACGATATACGTAAAGTGGCTGGCAGTGGTTGGATGCGAAGAGCTGAAGATCGAGCTCAGTGGCGTGC
>DWME01002661.1:0-20199 GCA_018244795.1 Parelbella ahira ahira | reverse complement strand
CTTGTAATCCCCGAAGCAGTAGGCACAGGAATATTGGACACTCCCAATTTTCACCAGTTACGTTTACGTTACATGTAACGTGTGGTGACCCTATTGCCGTATACAGGGCACAGATCCAGACCCTGAGTCACATTATAAGTTAGAAAAATCCAATATACCCGACCTGGTATGTGAACCCAAGACCTCCCGATCGACAGTCGCGCTTGCAACCACTCGACCAAAGTAGCAGTCATTTTAAAAAACTTCTTAATTAAATATAACTTACTGTACCACTTCTACATATAGATAATGACTTTCAATATATATATCATGTCTCGTCTGAAATAAATCAAATTACTCAAATTGTAGAAGTGAGTAGAACCCGCAAAACTCGTGTTTGCTGTGCGAGAGTCCTATACTAACAGCCGAATTGCGCTCGCGGCGAGGTCCCTATTGACAAGTAAAAGGTCCACACGTACAGACAAATGTGAATAGAACATAAATTGTTTCGCATCATCTACGTATGTATATACTCTAAAACATTATGTATATGCAAGTATTAATATATTTGTAAAACAAGTATTAAGCTATAAAGATGGAGGTATAATAAATAAACGAAATTAAACAAATTTAGGGAAAATAATAGTAAAAAAAGTATAACGATGGCGGCATGTACACATCGCAATTGTACTATCAAAATTATTGTAGATATGACTTTGTATGATCCATACACTTGAATTTATAAACGATGTATGCAAATTTCAGAACTGGGTAAAAGTTCTTGTTTGTACATCAAAGCCGGGAAGCTCGCATATGTAGTTCGAGGAGCCTAACCTAACCGATGACTGGCATTTACGAGTTCACAAAGGTCGGGAGAAAACGAAATAAAAACGTCACTGTTAGAAGAATATGCTTTCTCAACTAGTTATACATCGATATTTTCAGCATGAATTTTATCAGTACTATTTTCATAACATTTGGACTTTGCATGTACGAGCACATAAGTACAGACACATGCATACAAATAATGCTTGTAATAATAATAAAAATACGAAAATAAATAAGGGTACAATAGCAAGGGACTGCAATACACTTATTGATCGATTTGTCTTATAATTACTTATAATTTATTTACTACTTCGACTTACATTTACTATCTGACATGAACGCACGCCTGCGCCCACACATGTACAATCGCACGCACGCGTCCTCATACCATTAATGCATATTTGTTTTTTTATTACTGCAGTTGATGTGACTTTGGACTCAACCAGCCACTAATATGGTAGGAGCAGGTTTTCTACAGCGATAACATAAGAAAGTTATTGACCGTAAAAGGGATTTGCCTACGGTGAGGTAAATTGGCTGTTAGTTTAGGACTAACGCACAGTAAACACTGTTGTGGCGTTGGGTGCAAGAGTCACATTTGGCTTCTTTTTTATTTGGTCGCTTCCATTAAACGGTCATAGTGCTTTTAAGTTTGCTTTCATTATGAAAATACTTTGTGTACTCTAACAAACAGGGTAAGATGAAAAAACGTTGAAGAACTGCGTAGTTAGTAAAACTAGCGATCTTAATAGTCTATAGCGGCTAGCGATATCGTGATATTCTGTTCGTCTAACGTCGATATTGTTCATGTTTATTTAATTAAGCACGCCAATGCTAATCCACGTGTTAATTACAATATGTCAGTATAGTTACTAGTATACCCACAGTTATAGGTTTTGTGTTACAATTAAATGGTTTTCATAAGAAAAACCCGTATATAAATACGGGTTACGTTACGTATAAACATATCTATGAAAAAATAACATGTTCGTGATTTTCTTTTGTCAATTATTTATTTCTCCAGTGCGTCTTTACACGGTGTTCTGTACAAATAAGCATGTACTCCACGAATAATTGATAGGCATTATGTGATTTGTCAGGTGACCGATCTTTTATTGAACAAGAATAAACTTCCCATTTGCTTTTAATATAGAATATTTAAAATTTCACAAGTAAAATATCGAATATGAAATGTATAGACGAGTTTTCTATCTATATCTTGTATTTACTGTTTTTCGTTAATGACTTCATTGATTGTTTTAAAAATAGCATGTAAATTCATAAATACACTAATAAATAAACGAACGAATAATTAAGTAAGTAGATGAATGAAAATGAAAACACACACACACTATCAGCCTGTCATCGTCCAGTGCTGGACATAGGCCTCTCAATTGGCACGCCACTGAGCTCGATCTTCTGCTCTACACATCCCACCACTGCCAGCCACTTTGCGTATATCGTCACTCCACGTAGCTGGAGGGCGTCCTACGCTACGTTTGCCAAGTCGCAACACATACAGAAAATGAAAACCATATAAGTAAATATTGCTATATCATATTCTGGTTAATTTTTGCGTAACACATAATACATATAATTAAAACAAAGGCTTGACTTCATAGCTGATTACATCTGCTTGTTAACCTTGACTCCAAAATCTAATGAAGAAATTAAATTAACCTACATAAAAGTGGAAGGATTGAAACACTTAAAAATATTAACATAAAATATATACTGAAAGTTGTAAGTTTTAATACGCTTATAAGAAGTAATTCGAGCCGCTAATCAGTAGTTAAATGATTGATGGGAAAAGTACAGAGGAGCTTAATAAGTTTAATTGGCAATATAAAAAAGAATCCGTCATTATTTTTTCTACTTTACATTACACTAATCCATTTATTTATGCTGTTATTCGACTATTTATATATTTTTCGGTTTAACTGTGGAGAAAACGGATAAGCAAATATTAATTCATCTTTGTAATTATTTCACATGCTATTTAAACCTTAAAACTATATATTTTGCCAATTAACTGATTAAGTCGAACTTGAATTTAGTATTAGGGTTTAGGTTTCCGTTAAACTTTATCAATATTAACACTGAGAATTGCCTTCAATGATGTGTACTTCAAAATAAAAGTCTTCATTAAAAATGCCTTACTTTTTCACTTCTGGACACATCCGTCAGCATATTTTGTTAAATTGCTATATTGTTTGCAAGCCATCAGATTGACACAATTATTACGCACAGTCAGTCTAAATTAGTCTAAAGTATAATAACTACTTTTCTAAGGACGTACTCGTCTATTTCGAAATGTGACCCATGTAATCAAGATGTTCCCGCAGGAGATGGCTGTCCGAACACGTCGGATCCAATCACGGGAAATACGGATTTCCACTTATATTTCTTTGTGACGAGGAAAAAGATTTCGCTCTCCTATGACATATAAAAACTCGAGTTTGGTTTCATGTGAACGAGGAATTTTTTCTATCATGCTTATACCTATAGTAGGTATGTGTTAAGTCGAAACGGTCGAAGTTTTGACGGCGATGTAAATATATGTAAATGTTCCATTGCATTGCGGCTACATCCGCGCGCTGGTCGTACGATGATAAATAATAATTTAAACTATACTAATATTGCTAAATAATAGATGTTACTTTCATATACTTACATACAATGTAATTTATTAAAACCATTGTTGCATAGACCTCATAATACCGTCTTACATTAGACAAGCTAATAGTACCTTCAAATATATATAACCAAATAATAACAGTAATAAATAATAATAAATTCTGAATCTCATGACAGAATTTCGGAATAATTATTAATTTTATTTAATGATCCAAATCAAAGTACCTTTTGCAAATATATTTGATACGCTCAGCGTTTAATGTACGATATATCGGATCCCGAGAGTGTTGAAGTAAACTTCTTTGGCTAAATAGTCCTAACTTTCGTCTGAGCACTGGAGCAGGAAAACTTAGTCAACATTGCTGTTCCTCACTTTATCCCGTTTCGTATTATTTCGGAGTTATGTGAATAATATGAAAATATATAGAGGTATATTCAAAGTAAACCTCTTTGTTCGGAATTTGTATGTTTTCATTATAAGTCATTCAAGCGTGTTTAACACAAACCGTTGATTCATGCAGATATAAGTTAATATTATGATTTTCTATGTACAATTATTTAGATGTAATGGATGACATGGCCAAAGAAACAGACAAAAATACAAATATATCTACCTATCTACTCAGATGGGTATAAATTCGATGCATCAAAGCCCTCACGTCAATATACTGATATGTAGCAGAATGACTCATCAATTTTTAAATTATAAAGTTCATAGGCTACTCGCGGTAAAGTAGTAGGTGTACAAGATAAATTATTTCCAACATTATCCCTCTCTCTACCGAAATTTCACCACAGTAACGTTTAAAACTATTATTCAGTGCAAACATCCTTTGTTCTGTTAATTATTTCGCTCGAACGAAGCGGCGTTAGTTATAGGTTGTACTGCTAATTTACAGGCGGGCGTTGACAGTTTGCTAAAGTGGGTACAGCTACCTACCACTTAAAGAACGAAGTTATAGAGTACTACACCTTAATCATTTCTGAATGTTTCGGGAGTAAGCAATATGTTAAATATTAGTTGCACTTAGGTATAGAATGTCCCAGTTACTATAAATGTGTCGCTTAGTTTTAACGGGGCTGTCTCGTATATAATAAAAATATAGAAACGGTCGTGACATTTTTTTATTGTATAAAATAATGCGCACACAACAAACTTTCAAAAATTGCGCTTGTGTGCAATAATTATAATTATTGCACCCGTAAATTCTAGAAACGACTTTGACATAATTCGTGCAAGGCTGGCGCGGCGCCAATTTTAACACTGACTCTAGCGTAGCGCATAATAATGATTGCGTTAGCGAAATTTTTTCAAATAAAATTCTGTTTATTTTGAATAAATATAATTTAAAAAAAACTTTCTCGTATTTTCAATACTGTGCTAAGTAAAATATAAAAAATACAAATTAATTAACACGAACATACTCTGAAGCTCGGTGTTAGGTTGGAGTAGAGTAAATACATATTATTGTAACGTTCTGGCTTGTAGCCAATTACTACGAGACATCGTACTCGTAGATTAGCTGCTACGAATAATTTGTTTAACGAATACTAGGAATTTTATTAAAATTTTAGATAAACATTAAGTTTTTAAACTGGGAATATTTTATGACAAAGAATTTATATATTTGGTAATTTAAAATACAACTTTTTGAAGAGAAAATATTATTGTTTTTGCGGGGACACTAACGACATACATGTATAATTTATTTTTTGGACGTTCTCTATACTATGTTTGTGTAATACACGAATATTAAATTCTTATGACATAAAATGGTCTAGTTTTAAAAAAAATATCCTTGGATGAATCTGAGATAATAGTTTTCGGAGGAATTTAATTATGTCCATATAATTTTACAAATTTCTCAACCACTTACGAAAGTAATTGGTTTATTTACCTACCATTTACTTTACTTCCGGCATAAATGAAATTTGAATCAAAAATAATTCCAATAATGACAAGAAATTAGCTTGTACTTGACGACCTAATTTGGCTTATCGTTACCATGACTACGTGGCGCCTCTGTTAAGCCTTGCGCCTTGCGCCTTGTTCTATAAATAACATGAAAGTGCCCACGGATACGGCATAATGTTTGTGATGATACAAGCTTCTATTAGCGACCCTATTGTCTAACTTTATAAATCACGCTAGAACACAGCATATCAAATATACTCAATGTCATCTCATCCAAGCTGTTATTTGAAGACAACATATAAATTTTACTTCACAAACCTTGAAACACCCAATAAAATTCCAGCCAATTCAATGATTACCTGCAAACAAAAAATATACTTTTGAGATATGAGAATAATTCGTAAATTTAATATTGTAATTTTATGTAGCAGGTATATGTAGCTCAACATATTATTTCACAAATTTTAATTCAATTAGCAATCGTATTTAAAATAATACATTGTCCATAACAATGTAGTGAAACAAAAACTATTTTAAATAAAGTAAACATGAAACTAACGTTGAGAATATATTAGAAAGTTTTACGATTCTTGTTCTATATCAGCGATGTCACATTGAAGCCGTCATATTTCGCGAACGATAACTATAGCTACATAATACTGGATGGGATCAGCTCTAGGAGGAGTATTTACTGATAATGAATGTTTATTTGTTACGGAGTGCACGTTAAATTGTTTTTAGTTTTCATAAGATAACAGTAAGGAGACCTCGTGGAAGATGTACGGCGGCTTAAAACATTTGACATCCGTTTTTCGGGTTAGTGGCCAACTAACCCGAAACCCAGCGAATCTGTACTGGAGCAGCGTGGTAGAATATGTTCCTTGCCTTCCACATTCACAGGAAAGTCTCGTGCTCTGCAGTAGACCATGAAAACGGTTGCAGCAAACATGCATTGACATAATTTGCCATGTTCTGGCAAGTAGCCAACTGAGATATTTTAGAACATAACGATGCATGCATTGGTTAATTAATGCTTCTGCGAACAATACATTTGGATATTTGACAAACAATTAATATGAATAGACCGACCGAGTCGATCGATCGAATTAGAGTGCGGCTTAATACATTTTAAATTGAATTTCTGGTTATTATAACCTCCATCTCTATCTATTTTTTTGGTTTTATTTATCTTATAAAAAAGAAAAATTATTATTTTAGCATGCAACTTGCAATTACACAACAATTTATATAAAATCAACGAGATAACAAATACACAACGTATATACAAATACACTTTGATTCTCTTTTCTTTTTTACAAAATTATTATATTTACTTGTGATACTTATGTGTATATCGATTTTTTCATTTCCAATAACAAATGACCGTAGGTCACTAAACTACTCTATTTAGAAATTCCAGAACGATTGAGTTGGTTGCGAGAAGCTAAGCTGTAACAGAAGCGGTGCACTGAAAAACACAAAAGGCTACTGGCGTCCATTTCCAATCCAGTGACGTAACTCTGTATCGGACGTGAAAAGTAATATGGACGGCGAAATGGCGGGACGCGTCCGACAGAAAGGCTATACATTCGGGGACAGGCGTGAAATTGAGAATGGTGATTAGATACAACACTTTATTGGTACGAAAGTATTAAAGGCGCCTACCTACGTCAAATGTTCTGCTAAATATATTTAATTAGGGTTTAATTGCACCACGCTTAAGTTTGCAAATTTATACACACTTAATTTATTCCACAAGAAATATGGCCCGAGAGGTTTCTGTGAAAACAGAACTCTAATACCGTTATTAGAAAGAAATATATATTTGTTTAAATTGTTTAAATTTATCGTTGACTTTAAGCTTTACGTTGGAACTCCTCATGTGCCTAGGCGCCGTTCTTTGACCATAAAATATTAACGTTATGTAAAACTCAGATGCTATCAGTTAGATAATACTGTCATGTTGTATTCGCTCGTGAAAATTCATTATTAAGCCTTTGCTGCTAACCGTACCAACGTACCAACGTGAAATCCATTTACCCTCGTGCTATTCGGTTTTGGCTTGAATCAGTATCGTTAGTAGTATGTTTGCTTGTGTAAATCATTATTTCCAACTCATATTTCTTGTGGGGGAAATAGGGAGGAGCGGTTTCTGTATGAGGTTCTATTGTACAGGTACCATTATCACTCAAATAACTACCTATATAACAAAATTTTAGCTGAGAGAATATATCCGGTTCTGATATCTGGTTCTATACCAAAATCAGATAGAGTTTTACAGAATATGTTCGTACGATTTTGAACAGGAAGTTACGATGTGTTCGTTGTTCTTTTCTTTTTGAAGTGATGAATAAAAAACAGAGGTAAAAAAAAGAATTTCCCGTAACAGTAAAGACGCAATGCAACATATAAAAGTTAACTGGCTAACATTTTTGAACGAATGATGTCGCTCTGTACTGGACGTGAAAAGCAAAGTGAACTGAATTGTTAGGAAATCGTTCAACAGAAAGGCTATAGTCACAGAGTACCGAGATAAAGATGCCAGTGATTAGTATCTGTGGAGATATCGTAAAACAATAACATCATCTGATAACTTACAATCTATAGCCTAATAATAATATTTTGGAAACAATGTTGTCAGGTTTGTTAGATAGCTTCCCTATTTCTAATAATAATAATAACAGAAATATAATATTTTGTTCATGAATTGCAGGACGAACATCAACACATAGGTACATATCTCGGCATAGGGTCGGGTGATGTCTCCTTTTTCCGCTCCAAAGCGGATCATGTCTTACGTATATTTAATTTAAAAAAAAGCGATACAAAATAAATCAGAAGTACAAATTGCGTTGCATATAATATAAGTATAACGTATCATCACGCCCGTAATCCCCGAAGGGGTAGGCAGAAGAGTGTAGTTCACTGCCACGTTTCACCAGTTACGTTTGCGTCTCATGGAAAAGTTGGTGAGGCTATTTTTTAAAACCATACTATTATATAACTATGGTTTTAAAAAGAGTAGTACGACTGTTTTGTTTGCACACTTTTCGCCTTGTTAATTAAAACTACATCCTTATTTTTACACTAGGATGTTAGATAACCGTTAAAGTACGACGTTGTACTTGTGAATAGACTTAATTACTAAAAATAGAAAAGACGAAAAACGCTGGATATTTAAGAATGAAGTGCAATGTAAAATCTTTCCGCGTTTAGTAAAAAGTTATTTTAAAGTAAGCAAACAAACTGGATTGCTCTTTTTAGGTTTCAGGATCGTATAATCCAAAAATATATAGTGCTGGAATAATAGAATTACTTAAAATATAAGATCTCATTGAAATATTCCGGATCATTTTGTGCATTCGATAATAAAAAAACATATAGCAATGTTTTATTTCCATGCTAGGTGACTACTGAAAATGGCTTGAGAAAGAAAGCTAAGGTATTTTTTCCGGTAGTATTAATTTTGGAGAGTACACTTATAATTAGACACACTCCGATACTATATATTGTAGACGCTATGACAGTAAAGATGCTACGTATTGAGTGAAAACGCCCAAAATAATTTAATTGTTAGCTATATGAAAGTAACGTTTACCCTGTTACAATACGAATAAGATACCTTGTAAAAACATTTATTAGCACATTGAATGTTATTAGAGAATTTGTCATCATCATCATCAACCTATCTCAGTCCGCTGCTGGACATACGCCTCCCCCAATGAGCGTCATCGCGCTCTATCCTCAGAATATTACATATAAATATATTATTATTAGATATATTACAGAATTAAACGTACAATTTTATAACTAACAAGAATTACACAAACAGTGAAACACGATAAGCATAAAAACGGGAAAAGCTAAAAATGATAGCTAGCATTGTATGCGCTTCTTCCAGAGGAATGTAATAACAGATCATTATTGCTGCCCTACGGGACAAAGCCAGCGCAAAGTGACAGCTTAAGTTGCAAGATTTCTTTCCTAGCTGTACTGTATTATTATTAAGATTATTTTATTAAAATATTACGAGTAACAGTTTATCATAAAAACAATTAGTATAATTGCCTGGGATTGACACGTTTCGAGCGTTTTCCTAACGAAACGGAGTAACAGTGACAGGGAATTACTTCCGCGCTACGTAGCAAAGCCAGCTCAAAGTGACAGCGTGGATTGCGACGCTCTACTTCCAGCTACGCCGTTGTACACTTTAGATTTGCCGCGAGTCTAAATTTTCTCTTTATTTTTTCTTTTTCCGTTCATGGTGTGAAGTGCTATTGACATTATTTTAGGGCAATATTTAATTTAACTGATATCTGTGATTTGTTATTATAACGGATGGGTCTTTTGTAATGATAAAATATATTTTTATCCGTACATCTTGCTAATACAGATACTTGTTATAAGTTTATATGTAGGTATATGTCGATTTTCCTGCTAAATTGCAATTTGGCAAACGCCGTTGCAATGCAATTGCAATTATAAATAGGACAAAATATACTCAGATTATCTTGAGATGCCATATACATACGCCATAGGGAACGCAGGTGAACTTGTAGTTGCCAACGTCCAAGTTCCGATAGTCCATCTGTTCTCGTCTCAAATTTGAAACTTTTTAAACTCGGGCCGTGTAACTCTATAAAAGTTTCACAGGACAACATTCTTCACTTACTCTGCACTAAAATATGTTTTGGACATTCACCGCCATCTATTGGAAATATATTTATTACGTGTTTGCGATGTTGTTGCAGTTAAAATTAATGTTTCTTTTCGCGTGTACTGAAATAGCTACAAAGATTCTGAGCTTCGTCCGCTGCTGGACGTAAGCCTCTCCATTAAGTCTTTAGCTTTATCTTTATCTTTATCTTTAGCTCTTCGTGTCCTACCATAGCCAGCCACTTTGCGTATATCATCACTTCACCTAGCCAATACAAGGGTTATCGGTTCAGTTTAATATAATCCGCGCAACTAAGTTTTTACACAGAGTTCAGGTTGCCAAAATGTCAGAAGCTAGCATTCGTAACGAATACCTCTAAAGTGGAAAGCTGAATTAAAAGTTG
Organism: Parelbella ahira ahira; assembly: GCA_018244795.1. Classification (NCBI taxonomy): domain Eukaryota; kingdom Metazoa; phylum Arthropoda; class Insecta; order Lepidoptera; family Hesperiidae; genus Parelbella; species Parelbella ahira. The sequence goes on along the minus strand of DWME01002661.1, from coordinate 9,780 downwards.
CCACTTGGTTTTTGTTTAACAATGATGACGTTACAAGCTTATGAACACGGAATGTTTTAGCTTTATTGAGCGCTTTTTAATTTCATACTGTTGGTTATTTTCGCGCTTCCATACTCTATTGGGTATAGACCAGAAGCCCGGCTATGCATTACGCAAATAACTATTAAAGTTTAATTCCCTATCCTGAAAATTAATATCCATTATTATAATTAAAACGGCGCAGAGCGTTTTTATTAATTAAACCCAATTAACGCCCGAATGACCTCCCGCTAATGAATAGAACACTTTTTACGACCGAAACGGAAGTTATGTAAGCTATAGTTTTTAATTGGTAGCTTGTTGGAAATTAAAAAAGTTTTGTCAAGCACGCATCGCGTATAAATCAGAAGCTAAACTTTTGCTATGCTGCCTACATAATATTAAAAAGTCAACATGTTACTACCTTTAAAAAGAACACTCCTTACGACAAAACAGTGTTACTTTTAGTGGAAACTTACACAACACTAGTAGTTTAATAAAGTTGTAATAATAATAATATATAATTCTCTTTTATCGATAGTCAATAATATTTTAATGGCAAATAGCATGATAACTTAGTGTTATATAAAATTACACAATAATTACATAAAAACACAAAATATACATATAACAAGGCAAAGAAAAAATTATTAGTGGCTTATGAATTCTTCGACACTATAAAACGTCTGCTTAATAAGCCAAGTATAATTTTAAAGGATGTCAGACTGCACTTATGACTAACTGCATGTCCTATAGATTACAAAATCGTCAGCGCGTCACGTTTCTTTTGAAATCGAGTGTCATTCCCTTCCGGTCTATGGGAGTGTCGATGCGCTTTGCATTTCAGTCGCAAAGCTTTGTTCATACACAACTCGATGAAGTATGCTTTTATCTGCATTCGCGACGGAAATAAACTGGCCTTCAACTTTCTTTGTTTTTGATTTCTTTATTACATTTGCACTAAAAATGAAAAGTAATTCGAAATTTATGTAAGATAAAGCTGGAAGTTGTTTTGGGTGGAATCCTTTTCGTGTCCTACTACCGTCTTTGGTTTCATTGGGGTTTGAACGTGCTTCAGTACGCTGGTGCAGTGTGTAAGTATATCAATACACAATGAAATCACATATCTAACATGATATTAAAATGATTTATCGGACTAACGTTTGCGCAAGGACATTCATGTCGACAAGCGAGTCACTCATGTAGGTTGAGGTAGAAGTGTGGTAACAGTTGGTAACAGTTTTAACAAATTTTTCGCAATTTCTAACAAAATAAAATTCTTTCATCTGATATTATGTGGACGCTCTGTGAAGTTTTAACATTTTTGACACTTTGACAGCTTTGCCGACAACTTTCAGTGAAGCCTTTTATGAAACACCTTGGAGTATAAATCCGAAAATATTTATGAAAGGCATAAAAAACGCTCCTTACCAAAAAATCTAAGTATAACTTTTTTGTTCAGTTGTTTACCTAAACTCAAGGCTTCAGGGTTGAAAGGGAATCATTAAAATATAAATTTTGATATAGTTTCTTTACTAAAATATACTTTGTGTATTACAATGTTACAGTAAGCATACTTGTAGAAAGTTCTTTTAATGATCTGAGTAATAGAATCGTAAAGTAAAATGAGAGTGTGACTGAAGTTACGTATGTATAATGTTTACTGGAAAAAGTTACGTTAAGGTGAAAAATGCCAAATGAAGATCGCATCACATTCGTAATAGTTACTTTTATTTCCCTTCGAAGTCTGTTACATTTATTAATATATGTATCAGGGTTAGATTGGTATTCACAGTCCTGGATCCAGCGTTAACTTAACTAAATCGCGCTGAAGAACCGTGCCGGGTACTATCATTCAGAGTAACTTATACATAATCACAACATGTATACATATGTAAAGACTGTCAGAATCGGTTTTTACCTGTTTATCGGATTTACTCTTTGTTTTATAGTTTTTCGATGCATCTCTGCACTCCTTATAGGTGATCCACAATGACGATTATTGCCGGACCTTGACATATTTCTAAGTTCTACTATACACATTATTCTATTCTACGTAATTAATCATACACACACTATGGTTACAGCAAATATCCATTAGCAAAACTTTGACCTGCATGATGTATGAAAAGATGAAATGTAAATTCAAATATCTTAACCTACTTTACATATGTACATATGTATGTCTTGTTCACTTCTATTACAAAAATAATTCTTTGTAAAAGTTGGCGCTAAAATTTAATTCCTTAACAGTAGCATCCCCTCCCTTATTTCTTTCACGACACTGAATATGTTGTCTGGACGAAATGTAAGGCAAGGAATTCTAATTGTCTTATAACCTTTACACTAAAATTGTCCAAAGATTAGAAGTATACAAATTTGACTATTTTACTTCGACTATTCGAACCAAAGCCCTGACTGAGTAATCAAAGTCGAATGCCTGTATGTTATTATCTAACAGAATAAACTGTGACATCTAATAGAAAACTTTAATTAAATTAAATGAAAAAGTTCATTTTCTTATGAACAATACAGGAATTGGATTCCATTTTCTTACTCGCAATTCCAATTAACTTCAGCAAAGTGTAATTAAGGCAAGGCGTTTGCTGGCTTAACTGGATATTCTAATGTGGTTTTGTGTACATTGTTGTCTTAATTGAAAAAATTAAATCAAAACACAGAATTTCTCGGTTTTGATTATAAGAATTGATGTGGAATTGGTAAGTTCTTAATGCGAAGCCCAGTGGTTACAATATAATAGGACTATAATCGTAACAAATAATAGTACAAGTATTTGACAAATTCATGATTCCTTTAAATGTAAATGAATAAACTTGTCAAAAATATTATTGATGCTTTAAAAGGGATTTAGATAGTTTTCATTTGTATTAAAGCGATATTTTAAACAATAGACTCTATTAGTATATTATGTAGAGTAAGGAAACACCGTTTGATATACATAAGTACTGAGAACTGAAAAATAATCTAAAGTTAAATAATATATAGAGATTTATTACCGTTGTTAAATGTACAGCTTCATTGTATTTTCAATAAATGGTATTATTGAATGAGCAGCGTTGGAAGTTTTATGTTTTCTCGTTTCTTTTGTTCATTTCGGTGACTTTTGTTCAATGTTTTCGCGCCTTTGTACATAAAACGTAACGTAACATCACGCCTGTAATCTCCGACGGGGTAGGCACGTTTCACTAGTTACGTTTAAGTCCCATGGAATAGGTGGTGAGCCTATTGCCATATACCGGTCACAATTCTAGATTCCGAGTCACTACTAGAAATTCTAAATTAGAAAAATCCAATAGCACCCGACCCGGGATTTGAACCCAGGACCTCCCGATCGGCAGTCGCACTTGCAACCGCTCGACCAATAAGGCAGTCAAATAAATATATCTAAACATAGAAGCCGTATTTTGATACGTTCCAGAACGTTGCTCTACAAATTCTGCCAAGTCGCCGCAAAGGTAACAGGTGTGTAACAAAAGTATTTTCAATTTATAAAGCAGTCACGTAAAATACAACCTTTCTTTTTAACTTGTTATAAAGCTAGAGGTAGAATGATAGCGTCATCAAGGTAATTCAAATAAAAGTGGCATTATAACTCTCCCGAGCGCAGCGGGGTCACCAGAGTAGAGTCGCAACTCAGTGGGAGGTGACACCCGCAATTTGAGATCTTATCATAAATCTTAGAGATCGAGATGGATCACTGCTCGCTACCCTTCTACGACTATCATTTATACTTCATTATAAGAGACTTACGTATACACCCTTTCTAATGGCCGACATTCGTATCGCATGTATTCGAACGCTGACGAGTCTTTTAGCATTTTTTCGCATCCAAGGGTCCGTAGTACACTGAACCCTATTAGTGAAATTGCTGTGCACGTTCTTGCTCAGAATATCTTCCACAATATTATACAGGTTTAACGCGAATTTGGTGTCAAGGAAATTGGTGACCGAATACGGGAAAACGTCATTCACCGAATATATCCTTGAAAACGCTCTTATTGATAGTCAATACAGGTAATTGGAAATCACGAGCAATTCATAGACTGTTTTAGGTGAATATATATTACACGTTGGTCAATCTTGGGTAATATTTCAGAACATTTTGGACACATTCAATAGAGTTCACACAACTATATAACTATAACAAGCAGTTATTTATCGATTAGTGTGATAAAAAATGTTCTATACAAATATAACTAATAAAAACTTCTAATGCAGTATCAAATTTGATTTGATCAAATAGAACTAATAATTAACTATATACATATAACTTAGAGTGGTTCGATGAAATGAAGTCGCTCGTACAAGTGTTTGTTTCAATAACATGTTGGCGCGAGCATCAAGCTACGACTTCTGGCTTTGGCTCAAGCCGGATGTGGCTGATATAACGCATTTAACCCTCATTATTTCACAGCGAGACACAACAAGATAAATGTGCCGAGAATTCCCGGCAAGCTTTGGCGGCGTATTCCCGGGGAAATTCCTAGATTTAGGTGTTTCCGGTACGCACCGCTCGCAGACGGCATGCGGGAAATTTGGCGGAAATATCTTCACACCTACCCAAAATGGAGATAACTTGAGAATAATCATATCACCTCCCTGCATAACAAAATATAATACAATTTAAGTAAAATTAACATATTTCGCTAACGTGGTAAACGATGGTCTTGTTCTTCCTATTTCTAGAGGAATCCGTGCCCAACAGTGGACCAATAAAAGGCTGACTCGTACATACATATTTCCATTAAATTTTTAGTTGAAATCTACTCACGCTGCAATAGAATATAATGCAATAGAATGCAATGGAATAGACTTTATCTATTGTTACCTAAAATCAACAAGTGGGGCCGTCTTGTTCGCGTTGACTTCGAATCTCGCTACATTTCGGGAATAATTACCCAGGCTGACGGCCACCACCGCCACCACAAGCAGTCCTTAACTTAATAGTTTATTTGAGCTTCGTCCAGTCTAGATCCAACCTAGATCTAATGATCAATTCCTATCTAATTTCATCTTACTAACTTGAACAATATTTTATTTCATTCATTTTCAGACATTCTCTCTAAAATACTTATTAAATTCGTTAATTTAAAAACAGTCAAAATAATTGCAAGTTCTCAAAACTGTAATACAATATAATAGGACTTGAGATTTAAAATATTTATGAAGCATTTCATAAACATTTAAAATAATAGTAATAATAATATGAAAATTTTGTAAAGGTAATTTTTATCATATGTTATTTAATTATTTGCACGCCAACAGCATTACACACAATTATTGCGTTAGGTATTGTACACATAAGATTTTATAGGCACGTGTGCACTGTGCATGCCAATTACAGGTGTGCACAACATTTACAAATTTTGCCATTGCACTAGACTAATAATATGGGTAGGAGGATTAAAAAATAAAATACAAAAAAAACGAGTGTCCTGTAGAAATGGTACATATATGCAAATGATGTCATTTTTTTCCTCAATCTAGATGCTGAGTTATTGTCTTTTGAGAGATGTTATTGGATTGTGATTATTGTCAATTTCTGTATACTTCATATATAATTGGTTATAATATATTTAGTTATATTTAGCGCAGATACGAGGGAGCAGGGAATGTGAGCATATTGCACGATATTATATTTTTGCTTCTAAAAAATTTTTAGTATTTACTTACGTAAATACATATTTATGAACTAGGAATTTTAAACGGATATAATCGTGTAGGCCTAACAAAAAACGTGATAACCAAAATTAATTATACGAGTAAAATGTGCAAACTGTACTTCCACTAACATTTCGACTCGACTGTTCGGCGAGCAAGTGACACATTTCTCGTAAATAACCTTCTTTTCGTTTAATATAAGTAAAGCAAGGCGGCAAAGCATGACGCACCATCCATCAAGCTCTCAAGGACTATGACAAGAAGGCTTACTTCTCTCATGAATATTTATCGCCCTGTTTATTTCCCAAACCGAGTCCTTGGAAAAAATATTGTGACTGCTTCAACCCGATCCGCTTTTGTATCTAAATTTATCTGCGATTTAGATTTACGCACATATCAGTAATATTTGTGGATGATAACGTCTTATTTCTTTAATTGTGTGAATTGTAAAATGTTGCTTTTTGAAAATTGGAACAGATATGACGAAAAGTTAGCGTCCTGACCTGCGATGAGATTTATATAACAGATACCTTTATTCAGACATAATCCTTGTCAGTTTTTTAAATGTTAACATGTTTTCAATGGAAAAATAAGCAGAGTTTAATCCAGTTGTTTGCAAGGAAACCATATTGAACATTTACAATAGCGTAAAGGACTCAATGATTAAAACTTATCTTTCCATCACATAACCATTAAAATATTAGTAATCACACTTTGTAGTAATCACAATTGACACCTTATCTAAATGATTCGAAGTCCGAATGAAAAAATATTAAACATAATGTAAAGGCATGATGAAACAAGTTTTTAGAAGGAATTACATAAGCCGATCGCATAGGTTTCGAATAGATTATCCGAGCCCGAAAGGAGGAAAGAGTCTGACGTTTGCACCTTGCATAAAAATATAACATATTGCTGTGCTAGAACTATTGAGAAATCATCACAAACTAAATTCCATTGATGAATATTACTATACATATTTACGAAATAATTTGGGACTAAGCTGTCCAACTGAAACAAAGCAAGCCTTTGTAACCAAGAGTCTTGAAGTTAGAAACGATTTAATATCATGTCACATTATTTTACCTTTAATAGGGAAATAAAGACTCCCTCACCAAAATAGCTCGGCAGAAAGGCTGCCTTTGTTTTGGAGACAGTCTTTGTGTTGTCCAACTTCTTTGATCAATCATGACAAATTGTGTTTTGTTCTAAGAGCACCCGTAACCTAGTTTGACAGTTGTTTACTAAAAGTTTTCTTTTGTGGAAACAAACGACGAACTTTGAATTGGTTTGATGGCGAATCCATATTTTTAGGAAGAAAGGAAATTGATTTAAATTGGACAGCCACAGCGTAACACGATGACCTGACAGGCGAAGTTTCGTTTAACTGTTTGACATGGCCTATATTCGAGCGATATAGTAATAAATATGTACGTAAAAATAGATACACAGAGAATAATAGAATAGATTATATAGATGACCACTTTCACGTAACATTTTTGATACAACATAAAATACATAATTTTTTTATATTGTAAATGAAAATTAATAAAATTTTGGTTAGTCTGAAATTACCTATACGCGGTGCGTACAATAATATTGGCGTCAACTTAGCATTAAAAGGTCGGTACATAACGATGTGTAAAGAATATAGCAATGTTGAAAACTAGACCACAATGGTACTTAGAATAAATTAAACGTACGCGCGCGTAATGTTCAGAATTAATATTGAAAGTTGTTCAATACGGCGCGCGTCTAATGTCATAATATTATTATGTCTTGTCCTCCTCAACTTTCACAATATTTCACGTCGGCTTCCAAAAGCGGCGAATGCCTCGGAGGCCGCGCAGGAAATATGGAGGGCAATAAAAATGTCAAGTCAGGTCATCAGAATGGAAAGCCCGAAGCGTTTTGTCGCCAGATGTGGCACTGAATCAATGAAAAACTGTTTTCTTCCGTGCCGCACATCGGCCATATATCAAGATGCGCCGTACGTTCGCACGGCTCAGGGCAACGCAACTATAATAATGGCCGTTGTTATGTGGGCTGACGGGGCAATTTCTGATCCATACACCTGAAGCTGACGTACTAGATTGTAAATATTATTTCTACGTTCCCGCTTTCGGTACAAAAACAAATATTGGCTATGACGTTACAGATCGCAATGTTAGACTTGGAAAATATCATTGTGATATACACACTTGTTTTCTGAGACTGATGCTTGATTTGGTCTGATTCTTACTTAAAAGAACTGGACTCAGTCCAAGGTTGACTAGTTTATTACAGAGAAATATTATTCTATCCGTCATTGCAGTAGAGTAATGTAATATATTAGATCTCGACAAATCTGAATGTTATCCAGTTATTACTAAAGCGACAGGTGTCGCTCTGACTTGGTTGAAAACAGATCCTGAATTATCAGTTCAAGCATCACTTGGAATTAGCTGATTCATCATTGATATTTAACATTTACTCACCTTTAACTAAGATCTATATATTATACATACCTACATAAAAAAAATCGTGTTAGATACACCATTTATAACTCAAGAACGGCTGAACCAATTTACGTGATTTTTGTATTTTTGGATTTGTCTTTGTCCGGAATAGGATTATAACTATTCATATATCGAAAAAATAATTAATAAATGGGAAAAATGTTATAAAAACAATTGAGAGAAAAGGAAACAACCGTCAAATAAAATATTATCAATCTTACCAAAATATCATTCGTGACAAACACATGCTATCAAAATTAAATCGTTTTTTTATTATTTATTTAATCCTATTGCACAAAACACGGTAATTTCTATAAGATGCAAAGCCGTGATATTAGTATTTATTGCGTTATATTCGTAAAATAATAAATAAAGCTTAGTTTAAAGTAACAGAGCTTTAATTGATTGTTAGCCGGTACGAAGTTCGCCGGGTCAGCTAGTTAGTAATAAAAAAGTACTTTCGGCATAAAAGAATAATATAGAAATGGTATAGAAAAATATCCATATTAAATACTCATTGTTGCTGATAAGTATTCTCGCACTCGTATTCATATATCATCATCAACACATCAGCCTTTACACTTCCACCGCTGGACATAGGCCTTTCCCAAAGTGTGTCACAATACCCGTGTGTGCGTAATACTCATACATTTACGCTAGGTTATCTCAGTACAGCCTGAGGGTTAATTGTTTCTAAACGTCTGCAATAGTACATAAATGTTGTACATCGGCTTCGGACAGGTCCGATCGACGTCAGTGGGTCCATGTCAATGAGCAGACTGAGCGATGGAGATCGGAAAGATCCGATAGATTAGTGAATAAGCTAATTTAGGAACGCCCCCGTGCCCTCATATCTTTTTATGTTCGTAATTTAAAAAAAGTTATTAAGATGTACCTTATTTTGTAAAATACATACGAGTACCTATATTTCTCAAAAAAGTAATGATACTTTATTCATCTTTCACCTGTTTTTATATAAATAAAGACGAAGAAGGTCAAAATTTTATATTTTCGATAGAAATTATACACTAGAAGTAAGAATTAATAGTATTCATAATATTAACAATGAACGAACTATTAATTTCAAATTTTAAATTTAAACAGAATCGCGAAATTATTGTTTAAGCCGGTGCGGCTGAATGCTGCCAAAAAGAGTTGAAGTTTCCGAGATTGACAATAAATGTCTGAAATAAGAATGGAGGCAAGTCTTTGTTTAGATCCGGGACAACGACAAAGCTTTAAAAGATTTTGCAGACCGTCACTAATTGATCGTTAGCTTTATTTGTCTTAAAGTAATAAAAATGAAGCGCCGCAAGAAGAATGGGGTGAGAAACCATCGTGAGGAAACCTGCTCGGCTTAGAGTTCTCCATATTGTTCTATAAGGCGTGAGGGTAGTAGATGATGTTCTTAAACCTTGTCTTTCTGAGAGGAGACTCGTGTACGAAACCAGAACAATAGAGAGGTTGATGGTGATTATCAACAAAGTAGTTAAGAGCTATGTTAGTGTCAGGGAATTGATCCCATGTAACTAGTTGGTTGCATGAAATGAACAAATAATTGACAGTCCACGTTTGCAGGAGC
>DWME01002660.1:0-20201 GCA_018244795.1 Parelbella ahira ahira | reverse complement strand
CCAGCACCCCCGGAGTGAGAGGCTGAATTCTTAACCACTAGGCTATCACTGCATAAATAGTAAATATATAAACCATATATATTGTAGTAGGTATAAGACAATAACATTTTAGAGACCACTATTGCATACCTATCTAATTATTATCAAATAATTCCAAAATTTCCAAATTGAAATTGACATTCCCAATGTTACCACACTTCATTGTTTTTATAATCCTAATAAACAAAAAAAAAATTTCATCAGTTTGTAACCTCTACCTGTTATTAATAATACATTCTTGTAGTTGTCGAAACCTAAGGAAAATGATTTTAATAAGATAATTTAGCTTACATCTCAATAACACTGGTTTTAATTTTATTGAATTTTTTTGCAAACAAGAAATTACTTTTATATTATATATCTAATGTATAAAATAAAAATGAGAAAAGGTTAAACTTTAATTTTTTCCTTAGCAGAGTATACAAAAAAATAAAAGGCGAAACAAAAAAATAATTTAATTCTTACATACAAATAGGTATATTAAATTGCTGTCCAAGCCGATCAGAATACGTAATACTAGTACCTCGTAATCGATTAGTAAAAAAACTTTTGTCGTTTGATGTTGAGTGCCGAATTAAAGATACATAAATAATATTTTCATACGCAATAAATTATAGTTTCAATTCTGCATTGCTTTTTTGCAATTTTTGTCTAGTTCAAACTTAATATTATTCAATTTATAGTTATTTGACGATTGACCGGCAACGTTAAATAGTAGACATAGTTCAATCAGTTGATTTGTTAAAAATATTCAAATGAATAAAAAGCGTATTTTATTCAGTTTGTTACAATTGATTGCATATGGATGCTGATACTAAATTGTTATAACATCAAATTTAATATTAAAGTACCCCAGTGAAATGTACCATAAACTAAAGATATTTATTGACGATGACCGCTCCCGATTAAGCGCGATCTTTTGAATATACAGTTCCAATTTTTTTTTGGAATCTTTTAAGAGTGAGAGAAACTTTTTCTATATGCAATTTGTAGTTATGTTCAATGTATGAATATTTCAATAAAATAATTTATATTAACATGCAATTGAAACATAATATTTCTTACTTTTTATTGTCTTCGTACATCTTCGTATACTTTCGGTCTTGAACGCGTTGACGTCAGAATTATTGGACCGATCCTGCGTCAAGTCGGCACTTCCGGCGGTCACATGGTACGCGCGAGCCAATCAGAACTCTTCGTCTCTTTATAGGCCGACATTTTCTGACAAGCGTAGAAAAAGTTTTCATCAACAGCCGCCATTTTGCGCTGGAGAGACTGAGAAGTATTTCGGAATTTGTCGTGTAAATTTTCTGTTTTTTCTTACATCATTTTATCATAAACTTTACCATTCCGTGTATTTTAAAGTGCTAAGTGAAATCGTGTAGTTTGATCTTTAAAATAAGTTCCTTAAAGTAGCTAAAATCTGGTGATATTGTTTTCATTTATTGTGCTAGTTCCGACGGAAGATGGTGAGAGGCTCTGTGTAGTTCTTCGATTCGGAGCTTTGTAATGGCGAATACTTGAGTGAGAAATTATAATATGTGCCTTCAACGGTGTGGAGCACATCGAACGATCGGGATGTGGGTGAATTACATTGTGATGGATGACAAATCGCACTAAAATGTTATTTTATAAAGATATAAGACATAAATGTGTTATTTGAATCGGCGGGCCGAAATATTCACGACGGCTTACGTTTAGTAAACAGAGCCATGGCCGATCATCATGTGGATGAGCCGCCTAACAAGCGAGCTAAAATGATCCGGGACTCTTTCCAGGGTCCATCGGACACTGCGGGTGAGTACTTTTTCACTTTTTACAAGTTTATCGAAGATTTGAACGTTCGTCTGTCATTACAATAATGCTGTGATTTTTGACATTTTGCCGTCGCTCCTGTTAGCGCCTTGCAAGTTTTGCGTCGTATTATTGTTTCTTATAGTAAAACAATCAGTAAATCAGCTGGAATACGGAATTTAAAGCTGTACGAATTGGAAATATATTCGTTTCTCTGTCATTTTATTGAAAAAAATTGTAACTGAAAACTTCGGAAGGAGTTTTATGTTAGTTTTAAACATTAAATATGGGAGAATTATTACTCAGATCTATAACAAAACAAGAAACTGCAGCAATTCTTGCTCGAAAGTACATTTTTTACAATTTTAAACAGTAATTTTGGGGTTACTTTCCAACACAGAGGTCATGTTTTGCACATATCAATATGGACAGTGTAACCAAACATTTTATTCATTTGTTGTGACAGTTGTAAATGAATAATGCAAGTTAAAAAATTAAGAATACACGTTTCATTTATGAGACACTGTATTTTATTCAGAAAACATGATAAAATATTTTACTTTCTTACTGACCTACATTTATATTGAAGCAAAATTCTAGCCTGTGTTATCCCTAAATTCCAAATTTATATGACATACTAAGTGAAGCAGTTAATAATAGTGTCACAACATAACCTCTTGCATGCTTAAAAACATGAGAAAAGGACATTGTAAACAAGTTTAAAATAAATATATTTCACACTAATTATCCTATAACAAGTTAATCTTTAATGTTACCCAACTATATATTAGAAATATCATACATGTAAATATTATAAAGCTAGCTCTCAGTTCCTCTATTGCAATAACCAATATCGGAGGAATCATATACAATTTTTTATTGTATCAATAAAGAAACAATGCCATTGTTTCGGTCAAAATATGACTATTTTTTCCAATTATTAATAATAATTTCTATAAATCTGTACTATGTATACCTTTTCTATTTAGTGTTGTTAATTTAATTTTCATCAGTATGAAATGTCTTGCACAGTTTTTAACTCATTGCTATATATAATCATTTTTATCAATTATTTGAAATGGAATGTAAAATTTGCCTGTCTGTGTATTTGTAAATATGAATTTGTTCTTGAAATTTTACAATTCTGAAACTTGGTTTTATCTAATTTGTTATTGTGAAATGCTGTTGTCTACTTTATATATTGCTTAAATTAAATACTACTCATGTTATTATTATTTCATTATCTTGTATTTTGCTATTTACGTTAATATTTTTTTTATTTACATGATATATATTTTTTATAAAAAGTTATTATTAAAGAGATTTTTGAATCATGGTTCCATAAAAAAGTAATTCATAAAAACCTGTAAAGTGAAATTTTTTTTGGTCAATGCTTAATAGTGGTGCTGTTATATTATTTTGCTGTTTGGCTAATTATTGTTGTATATGGGATGTTTTGAAGGTAAATGTTGAGGTACTCTACTTACAATATTCCCATGTTATGTGTATAAATAAACATTCAATTATACTTATCATAAACAGTATATTTATGCTACAAGATATTTTAAAGTGAATTAACATGTTAAATTAGTGCTTTATTTATTTTGCCTATAATTAGTGCATTAATATTGTATTTCTCTTTAGTTAAAATTGTTGAAGAAATTTCCACCCATTATTGAGGAAATGTGTGTGTATTTTCAGGTAGTACATCCTCAATATGATATATTTGACTTATTTATTCATTCCTAAATAATATTTGAAAAGTTAAAAATAGTAGTGTTTTTAAATTAATCTATCTTATATTCATATCTTTAAGTATTGATTACTATTTAGAATGTAAGGAAAGACACATAAGATAAAAAAATCTACTCATAAAAAATTTGTTTTCAGAAATATGGTTAGTGTATAAATTAAATGACCAATCAAATAAAGCAAACAAATCAGCGAAATATAAAAGGGTAAATTTTCTATGGGTGTGTGTGTATGTAAAATGTTATGTTTTGTTATTTAAATACCTCTTTGCTAATATCTGTGTCATTTGTTTCAGCAGACGGGTTTTCGAACCTGGACATGTTCGACCTTGAAAAGGACCTCCCCGATGAGCTTATGTGGGGAGAGCAACCTGGTGTCACAGGTCCTAAGCCCCCTGCACAGGGACCAGGGCCTGGGGGACAAATGTCCCAGCAACAGATCAATGGCGATGACCTGACAGCTGTTCTGCAGAGGCAATTAAATAATCATCTTATACAACAAGTGAGTATCTAGAGTTGATGGATAATGCAAAATTCTTAGCTAAAACCATTTACTGACTTAAAATGTGTTTGTCATCGACACACTAAGAAGAAGAATGGATAATGCACATTTTATATTTTTATGCTATAAAAGTTTCATATCAGTCTTACTATCTTTCAATATTTGGTACACAAATGTATAAATACATTAGAGAATGATTTGAAATGGATATTTTGCTTCCATTAGAATTACATTCAGTTTAACATATTCTCTGCCATTCGGAATACCATTAGCAAAATCTTTTTGTAATATTATTTTCATAAAGTATACACATATCAATAAATTATACTTATATTTTATACAGTAACCCTACTAGACAGCATTTCAAATCTACATATCAATATATAAATTTAACCAGAATAAAGAACTCACAAACATATAACCTGTACATATAAGCATGAAATTCTTTGTATTTATTTCTATATTATATGTTGCAACTAAGTATAACAGTGGATGTAAGGAATAGTACAATGGTTACTAGACATACTGCAATTTTAACATAACACTCATGAATATTTAATATAATTTCATAGCTGTTTTTTTAGTAATTATTTTAAATATGTTTTCAAAATATTTTAAGGCAATATGCAAATCAAAGAACATTACCTCTTATAGGTTGATTTGAGCACAAAATGTACACATATGTTGTACAGAATTTAACAATACAGCTCATAAGTATCTTCTCTCTTTTGCTTCTTGTTATTTGATATTGTGTTAGAATGGAATAAACGATACTAATGGTGTGAATGTTTTTGCTGGTCTTTCCACAGGGCAAAGGTGGCTTAGTAGGCCACAATAATCCATTAGTATTGGGTAGTTTAGGAAGTAAGAGTCCAAATTTGCAGTCACCACCAAATGTGTCTGTTTCCAAGGATCTAATGGGTGGTATGCATCCTCAACCTATGCCAAATACAAGCCATCCAAGTCAGTTACACTCAACGATGCCAATGAGTTCAATTCAAGGTATGTGAATTATTCCACTATTTATACTTTTTATTAGATTGTATTAGATGGTACTCTATTTTGGTAATCAGTCTGTTCAACCTCCCTTGTTTAAATTTGTACACATTTAAAAATTTAATTTTCAATCTCTCTATCATAATCATTGTGATTTTTTAATTTATCTGTTATATTAATAACAAGTACATGTCATCAGATGTTTTTTATTATATTTTTCAACGAGATGTTTCAATATCACAATTGTCTTGGGTAACTCCATAATACAGCATTAGTGCACCCTTTCTGTTGGTTTTGTGATCATATATTTAGTATTAAAAGTACTTGAAATATTACAACTTGCAGACCCCAATCTATGTGCGAAATGTGGTCAGTTTTGCAGTGATTTATTTTGCTTATTTAAGTTAAAAAATATTTCTCAGGTGGCATGAATGTAGGGAATGTGGGAGGCAACATGATTGTAACTAATAGCAGTATGGCGGGTGCTGGGATGCTCGGGAGTGGCATTATCAGCAATGTAAATAAACAGCTTCCCCCACTCATGGGCAACAATCATCACGCCGCGCCGCCCCACCATCTACATGCACAGGTAAGAAAAGTCTACAAAGCAACATGTATAGGGCAAGAAAATAGCTGTTTTGTTAAAAAATTGTAAAATACTATTATATGTAAAATACTATTATTTGATAAATCTGCTTTATTAATTAATTTTTGGACCGAAAATATTTAAAATAAAAAATTAATAATAATGCTAAAAGCAATGTAATTTATTGTGGGCTTATTTATGTTTAAAATAAAATTTTGATCTGCTATGTTAATGTATCTGATGGTCTGGCAGGCGATGCAGAACGGTCCTTTGAGCGGGCGAGTGGGCGTTGGTATGCAGGCGCCTTCTATGCGAAGTGGACTGCAGCACCATCCCCGTATGCAGGCGCCAGGCGGCGGCGGTCACCCTCTTACGCCTTTTCACCCTGCGTACGGACAGTCGCCTCAGGGCCCCGGTGTGCCGCCCGCGCAGCGCCCGCCCGGCGTACGCTTCGGCCCGCCCGCGGAGGCCGGCGGCGGCGCTGCGCAAGCCGTGCCCCCCGCACCCTCGCCACAAACCCCTGGCGCACCCGCAGGCGGACAGGTACCGACATATTTTTATTATTTATAGCTGATAAATTAAACTATCATTCCAATCATTAAGGGTTTAAAAAAAGGGTTAAGCATTTTATTGGGTGGGATTCGATAACCTTTTATTCGTCAGTTTATCTTCATCATATAAACTTAGCATATGGACATGTTCTTTGTTGTTAACCATAATTATGGCAGATTCGGTTACTGGATTATCTTACAAGTCCACTATTACCTAACGTGAGATACATTGACGTTTAGCTGTGATCGCTTGTGACTTGTGGACAGATTTAATGATTAGCACTGGAATCCAGCAGATGTTCTGCAATGCCTGGTTTCTTAGGATCTTTTATTTATTTACATAGAAACTATTACAAGATCATGATCACATGACTATCTTGATATAGTTCTAAAAATGTTCATCCACTGAACTGACCCACAAATAGGGACTCCATAGTTTCTCCTCACTATGACAGACTGCTGTGATCATGACTCATGCAACTTAATTGAAATATTAGTACATTAAATATAAATTTAATTCCTGTGAATATGTAACTTTAAAATTTTAATATAACAGACCAAGTGACTGCTTCGTTGGTCGAGCGGTTGCAAGTGCAACTGCCAATCGGGAGGTCTGGGTTCAAATCCCGGGTTGAGTACTATTGAATTTGTCTAATTAAGAATTTCTTGTAGTTACTTGGAGTCTGGATCTGTACCCGGTACATGGTAATAGGCTCACCACCTATTCCATGGGACTTAAATGTAAACTGATGAAACATGGGGGTGTAGTACATCCCTCTGCCTACCTCTTCGGGGATTACAGGCGTGATGTTACGTTTATAACAGACCAAAGTTCTGCTGTAATGGATTTTTGGACAGCAATGTCTCCATGTTCCTTTTCTTAATTATCAAATCACACACTATTGTTACTAATGGTGTGCCTAAAAGATTGCATATATTATATAGTTATTTCATTATCGTACAGTCACAACCGCAAGCGGCGACGCAGTCTGCGTCAGCGCAACCTACCCCCCAGCAACCCAACTCGGGCTCCATCGCAGATCCTGAGAAGAGGAAGCTGATACAACAGCAACTAGTTTTGTTACTACATGCACATAAGTGTCAGAGACGAGAGTCACAATCAAATGGCGAGTTATGGCAATGTTCACTACCACATTGTAAAACTATGAAAGGGGTCCTTAACCATATGATGTCTTGTCAGGTAAGCAATAAGTGAGCATACATAAATATTCTATTGTTAATCATGTACAAGCAAATACAGATTTTGTTAGTTAGTGAATTTTTAATGTAATATTAACGCTCGTGGGTGTTTTCCAGGCGGGTAAGAATTGTGTAGTCCCTCATTGCTCATCATCAAGACAAATTATTAACCATTGGAAACACTGTAACAAGAACGACTGTCCGGTATGTTTGCCACTCAAACAAGCAGACCGGACTAGAACTACGACAATGAATGGTAAGTGATTAGTGCACTTACTTAAATGACTAGTAAACATTTGTATATAACTAAAGGGGTTCCACCAGTGATAACATGATTTGTTGTGATAAACACTGTAAAAAATTTGCTAATGTGCATTTTGCATAAGTACTATGTATAAGTACGTTCATTAACCATCCGGTCACCATAGAAAGACTGTTTAGGTTAAAGTCTCAAAGTACCTGGCCTACAAGAATTTGTTTTTTTATGTGAATGCCTGATAAGAACGTGTCGTTGCAGCGGCGGGGTCGCACGCGACCACCGGCGTGGGCGGCGCGGGAGTGGGCGTCGGCGTCGGGGTCGGCGTCGGCGTCGGCGTCGGAGTCGGCGTCGGCGTCGGCGTCAACGTGCCCGCCGCACCCGCTCCTAGCGGGCTTGCGCCCGTCAATCCCTTATCCGGTAACTAGATGTTTTAATAAATAGTTAGTGTCATATTAAAGCTAATGAAAACGGTTCTAAAGGTATTATTCTAATACACTTTGAAAATTATTTATTGGTTTTTTTTTACCTATTATCTGATATGCATATAAAAAGTCATGCCAGTATCTTATATTTCGTTACTATGTTTCAATTCTGACTACTGACCGAAAGATTTAGGATTCGATTCACGGATCAAGTACTATTGAGATTTTTCTAACTTATTATTTAGGTGTTTGAAAAATGGTGTATTTCAAAATGCTTTAGAAATTGCATGTTACCTGTTATGAAATATACATATGAAACCGTTTAAAGTACTAACACTGTTGTGGTAAACTATTAACTTACTATAAAAGCAAGTTAAATAACTCGCACTTCGTGGATTTTAAATATATTGAAAGTACTCCAATAAATCTATTACTTTATAGGCGTGGCCCAGAACGCGGCGCCCACGAACACGAATGCAGGCGCGGGTGTCGGGGTTGGTGGCGGCGTGGCGCTAGGGAGCGTGGGCGGCGGCGCGGGCGCAGGCGTAGGGGTGGGCGTGGGCTCGGGCGCTGATATGAAGCGCGCCTACGAAGCTTTGGGAATCACGTGCCCCACGTCGGTTTCGAACATGGTTGGGGGCGGCATGACGCGGGGGCCGCTGCGCATGCCCGTGCCGCGCCCACCTGGGCTCACGGACGTAGTGCCGTCGCAGCAGCAATCCACCCCTATGCAGCAGCTATTTGCACAACAAACGCAACCTGACCTTCAACAGCAACAACAACAACAATTGGTCAGTATTTAGTCTACAAAAAACTTATATTTTTGTCTTGTCTTGATTATTTCTGCTATTTTGTGAATCCATCAATTTGGGATTTGGTTATTTTAGATGAGTACGGGGACCCTACAACTTGCTGGCGGCGGCGTAACCGCGAATCCCGTCTCTGGCACGAAGGAGTGGCACCAGTCTATAACAGCCGATCTCAGAAACCACCTTGTTCATAAACTGTAAGTGATGTTTCTATGTGTAAATAAACTTTGACACTTAGACAAAACAAATGATTGTAACTTTATTTCATTAGGGTTCAAGCTATCTTCCCTACGCCAGATCCATCAGCTATGTTAGATAAACGAATGCATAATTTAGTGGCCTATGCGAGAAAAGTCGAGGGTGATATGTATGAAATGGCGAGTACACGATCAGAATATTACCACTTGTTGGCTGAAAAAATTTACAAGATACAAAAGGAACTGGAAGAAAAACGACAGAAAAGGAAGGA
The DNA here is from genome assembly GCA_018244795.1 of Parelbella ahira ahira. Classification (NCBI taxonomy): domain Eukaryota; kingdom Metazoa; phylum Arthropoda; class Insecta; order Lepidoptera; family Hesperiidae; genus Parelbella; species Parelbella ahira. Next base: position 10,823 of record DWME01002660.1, on the reverse strand, counting down.
ACAGCAACTACAGGCGCAACAACAGCAACAACAGCAGCAGCAACAGCAGCAACAACAAAATCAGCTGCAGCAATCTGTGGGCGTGATGTCGGGTGGAGGCGTGATGGGTGGTGTTAGGCCTACAGCGCCGGGTGTGACTCAAGGCGTAGGGGGCACTGTGGGCGTCGGCGGTGCTGTCGGTGTGGGCAACGTGGGTGTTAGCCGTCCCAATTTATCCGCGCAGCCCGGCCTGCCCGCCATGCGCATTCCCTCGCCAGGCGGCATGCCGCTTTCGATGCCCGGCAGTCGCATGACATACCAATCAAATCTGGTTGGACCACCTGGGCCCAGTCCAAATCAGGTATTTATACTTTTATTTAATTGACCACCAGTCACTACTATTTATTTACCATCTCACCATAATTATATTAAGTAGTCAGCAATAAAAAAAAACTGTTGTAACTTGGAATTTCATTACAATGTAGCTTTAACCGAGGGCACCTTCTTCAACCAGATGCCGCAAACACCAAACGGCGGAAGCGTCGGGGTCGGCAGCGTGGGCAACCCGGGCATGTCCCCCTTCGGGCAGCCGATGACGTCGCCCGCCCCCCAGTATCCATCCATTCAGAGCAACGGGCCCGCGCCGCTCGCGTCACCCAACCACCAGTCGGACGCGAAGGCGCGGGCGCTAGGCGGAGCCGTGGCCAGCCCCTTCATGAACCACTCGGCGGCGTTCCGCAGCGAGGCGGGCGCGTCGCCGGCGGGCGCGGGCACGCCGGCCACGCCGCTGGCGCACCCCAGCCCCGCGCCCGACCCGCGCCCCGCCTCGCGCCCCGCCTCCGTCTCGGCGCAGATGGCTGCGCTCACCGCCGCCGCCTCGGCCGACGACAGCCCACCTGACGACATTCGGATCAAGCGCGAGCCTGACGAGCCTCGCATCAAGGAGGAGCCCGATGACCTCGACTGCGGCGGGAAGGGTATGCGCGACGACCCCGACGTCAAGGAGCCGATGGAGCGGTTCGACTTTGTCATCAAGAAGGAGATCAAGCAGGAGGTCGGGGTCAAGCAGGAGCTGGGAATCAAGCAGGAAGTTGGCATCAAGCAGGAGATTAAGCAGGAGATCAAGCTAGAGATCAAGCAGGAGATCAAGGAGGAGCCGGGCGAGACGAGCGTTGATGTTTTAGATCGGGGGCAACGAAGAATTTTCGTTTTCAAGCCAGAAGACTTACGTCAGGCTCTACTGCCCACTCTAGAAAACCTGTTTCGCCTGGACCCAGAGTCGCTGCCTTTCCGCCAACCGGTAGACGCGCAGGCGCTCGGCATCCCAGACTACTTCGACATCGTAACGAGGCCCATCGATCTCTCTACTATTAAAAAGAAGCTGGACGATGGCATGTACAAGGATCCCTGGGAGTATGTGGACGACGTGTGGCTCATGTTCGAGAATGCATGGCTATACAACAGAAAAAACTCGCGCGTCTACAGATACTGTACAAAGGTACATAGTATTTGTTTGCATTATGTTTTTCATGTATCCATAACCAAGATTTTCATGCATCCAATGGAAAAAAATAATTCTACTTCCTAGGGAATTGTTTTTTCTGATATATGTGAAATGTATAAAAATGGTTATATCGATCATGTTCATTTAAATTATAGCTTTCGGAAGTATTCGAGCTGGACATAGACCCGGTGATGCAAAGCCTGGGTTACTGCTGCGGGCGCAAGTATACCTTCAACCCGCAGGTGTTGTGCTGCTACGGCAAGCAGCTGTGCACCATTCCGCGCGACGCTAAATACTTCAGTTACCAGAACAGGTATGTCACTGTAAGCACATGGAACTGAACACAAAAAATTAAAACTTCTCCAGATAAACATCACTGTAGTGATATAATAGGATATCTTTGTTCCAAGTGTTACCATATTATATAATTTTAACGCTATATATTTATATTACCTGTGTATTGTTAATAAGTTAAAAAAATTATTTACAATTAAGTATCCAAAAATATATCATTGTATATCACAAGGTTTTAGTTATAAAATTCATGGTAATACGTTTTTGTGAAAATATCAATTTCATTTTCTAATATCACTATTGTTAATAACTGTAAAACAATTTTGTTGAAAGATCACATTTGACTATTTAAAATTAAAACAGTAGTAGAGTTTGTATTTACAATAAATATTGTGAAATCTATAGCAAGAAAAAAACAATTCTGGGAAAATTATAAAATTCGGGCCTTTGTTATTGGATAATAATTATGTTATGTAGTCATTGTTAAAGAAAAGATCAGCAAGCTCTTTTTTTCCAATAAAAATTCAGTATTCGCTTTTACTTTGAAATTTATTTCACTTGAAGTAATATATTGTTAAAATTTTAATTATTATTACGACATACGAGTTTCTAAAAGTGCCCAGTATACTGTTCAAAATAATGCTAGTGAGCATGGTATAGTCTCATTCAATCAAATCAAAGAAACGTAGCGGAGGAACTTACCGAACATGATATGATACGATTATGATATTCTCCAAGGTATTCAAATTCGAACTTGCGTAACCTTTCGTTATACTTCCCCGACTATGATAGGAGATAGCATTTTTAATTTCTCTTCTAACAATTTTTCCTGCTGCCATTCATCACAATCAAAATACTACTCGTTATAAGATTAGTATTCATAAAATTGGTAATGTATGACATGGCTGGTTAAAGTAATCTTATCATTCTAAGAGAAGAGTTTTACTCAAAAGTGAATAGTGTTGAATTGAAAACTTATATATGTAGACTCCTGCTGCCCCTTGCGTCAATTCCAGGAACAGGAAATTCTGTTGTCTTACTGTTGCTGTATCGTGCCGACGAGGCCGAACAGAACTTTCATGAGGAGAATATTGTCAGGTAGTGGCGTTCCCCAGCCATATGACATTACTGCGATATAAACTCAATCGCTAACAATGTTTTCCCTTTCCACTTTCAATAGGATATTATTCATGTCTGATACGTTTCTAACACGGTCAACGGGCGGTATACTGAATAAAAACTATGACAAAAACATATTCGTACATATTATATTTTTTATTAGTTTCTGTACTGAATACTATGTTATCTATAGAAAATTTAAGATTATTTATATATAAATAACGAGTATACGCAAACTTCTTACAAGTACAGTTATTTTTCTTACAAGTTATCATCTATGATACGCGCATAGGTGCTGTTGAAAATTATGAAAAAGTAACCTGCATACATCATCATCATATACCAATCACAGAAGTAGCTAATTGCAATATTTAAGAATAACTTCTATATCGAATGGCAAAAAAGACTGATTTGATTATTATATAAAAGCCAGACCTTCTCGCATAGCTCTCACTTATGTTAAAAGTAATGAAATGATACTAGTGTTAAAAGCCATTTAACTCTTAGAGTGGTGTGAAGTTACGCTACATGAGGAGAGCGGGGAATCCCATTCTCTCGCTCTTTATCACAAGTACTAAGGCTGCAGTATCTATATCATTCATTACATGATTTAATTTACCGTAAATCCGTTTTTAATTGACCGTAAAACGATATATAAAGCCCCTTTTAACAGTTACTTACTATGCACTTATATACCTTGCGTAATTAGCACTTGCAGAGTGTTTTAGATCGGCCAAAAACTTGGGTGGTCACTTTGGGTTAAGCAACATCATAATTATTTCAATGTATCAGCGCGCGTTTTATTGTGAAGTTCTAGGAATACCTTGAATACGAGAATATGCTTGAAAAAAAAACCAGAAACACAAAATGGTTATTATTTTAAAGGGACAAATGCGCAAATTAGGTTGACGATTGTAATGTTCAAAATAATTGCACGTACACGTAGATTTGTTACGTAGTAAAGTTTTGTTTACAATATACATTTTTTACATACAATTGTGCTAAAAATAGATAAAATTGCATAATTTCGCAAATATCATACTTATATTATATATTAAAACAATGTAAAACTCACTTCATCCATTGTTTATTAACAAAGAGCTTTCTGTTGCTTCGTAGAATTCCCTTAAATATATTCGCAATACCAGTAAGCTAACATGCTTATTAAAATAGAATGCAATCAACGAATAATCGATAAACCTTTGAAAACACGAAACTAAACGTTACGTTTAATGTTGCTCGTTTGTATTAATGTTTGTTGATTGATTTAATATTATGTTTAAAATAAATGTAAAGCTAATTGTATCAAAGTTTTTGCTCTTCAGTTAAGCCCAATTGGCTGTAATAATATTATTATTAAGACAAAATTGTTGACGACATGCTTATAAAAATGGAAATAATACTGACTGGCCGTGTTCTTTGCGTAACCTATTAGGAAGGTTCCATCACATCGAAACTATAATATATATCTTTTTTGTTTTAACTATTAAGACAGTTAAAAAAAATATCAGAAAATGTTAATATTGTAATACGTTCGACCGTTTTCAATTCCACGATTTATGAGCAGTTGTCGTATACCTAATACTTCTATGTTGCAAGCTACGTTATATGTGTCGCATCTGTCTATTAACTAATCCCCTTTTATGTTCTCATTGCTTACTAATTTTTTTTTCGCCTTCTCCACGCACGTCCTTGCCTGCACACAAAAACGTTCCTGTCACACTTCACACGAATACCATCGCTACGCGCTTGATTTTGAATAAAGTCTAAAAGCGTATGGGGTTGTGTCCGATAGATACACCTTCTGCCAGAAATGCTTCAATGACATCCAGGGCGACACCGTCACGCTCGGGGACGACCCGCTGCAGTCGCAGACGTGAGTATTGCCACTTTAATAATTTTTTATATAGTCGTAGATCTCTTTATATACCACTTTTATTTCTATATTTTTAATAATTGTTTAAAATATCAGTCAAAACCGATGGTTAATATTTCTGAAATAAAATGTTGCTTCTGCTTAATAACTTTTGTTGTCAAAAAATAGTAAATCTATATAGATTTTTTTTATTGCAGAGCGATCAAAAAGGACCAATTCAAGGAGATGAAAAACGATCACTTGGAACAGGAACCCTTTGTCGTGTGTATGGACTGTGGCCGAAAGCAGCACCAGATATGTGTGCTTCACCATGACCAAATATGGCCCCAGGGCTTTTGCTGTGATAACTGTTTGAAAAAGAAGGCGGCGAAACGGAAAGAAAATAAATTTTGTGCAAAGAAGCTACCGACTTCAAAACTTGGCATTTATATTGAGACCAGAGTAAATAATTTCCTTAAGAAAAAAGAGGCTGGCGCTGGTGAGGTGCATATCAGGGTTGTCGCATCTTCTGAAAAGGTAAGGTTATTGTTGTTGTTTTGGGGGAAAGTATATTCTTAAATAAATCAATACACAGAGATATAGTAGCCATTTTTTTAAATTCTTAAAGACTTACATGTTTGTGCCATAAATCATTGTTATTTATAGACATAGTAAATTTCTATAGAATTCAATCAAATAAATCTAAGTTATCTTGGTTCATTAGACATGCCTTGTGACACCTTTGTTAATATGTTGTCTGTTTTCTGAACCATTAATTGCTTGTTACCATTGTGTATTGAGTTGTAGCCTTTTTATATGTATGAAGGTATAATTCAAGATTACCTATTTCAGATGGTGGAAGTGAAACCTGGAATGAAATCCAGGTTTGTGGATTCAGGTGAATTGTCTGCCGAATTCCCGTATCGGGCTAAAGCGTTATTTGCATTCGAGGAAGTTGACGGAACTGATATTTGTTTCTTTGGAATGCATGTACAGGTGAGTAACATCATTTTCAGCAGTGTCATATGATCATAATATAAGAAAGCACTTTTTGTATGTTCTAAAGAGTTTATGTAGTACCAATTATGATGTAATTTGATCTTCCTAATGGAGTAGTGGCAGTGTACTAATTATTAAGTTGAGCTGACTTGTTGCAGGAATACGGCAGCGACAGTCCTTCACCTAACACTCGGCGCGTGTACATAGCATATCTAGATTCTGTACATTTCTTCCAACCAAGGCAGTACAGGACTGCCGTCTATCACGAGATTTTATTAGGTTACTTGGACTACGCTAAACAGTTGGGCTATACAATGGCCCACATCTGGGCTTGCCCGCCCTCCGAGGTCGACGACTACATTTTCCACTGCCATCCGCCAGAACAAAAAATACCGAAACCTAAAAGGTTACAGGAATGGTATAAGAAAATGTTAGATAAGGGTATAATAGAAAGGATAATATTAGATTATAAAGATATATTAAAGCAAGCAATGGAGGATAATATCTCGTCTGCGGCCGAACTGCCATATTTCGAGGGCGACTTCTGGCCCAACGTGCTGGAGGAGTCCATTAAGGAGCTGGACCAGGAGGAGGAGGAGAAGCGCAAGCAGGCCGAGGCGGCCGAGGCAGTGGTCAGTAGCTTTTCATATTTTATTTATCTTGTTTGTTTAAGATGCGCGTAGAAATGAACTGTTTGGGTGTAGCACTAATTAGTATGGAGTACAGTAGATTTAAAAGTTAATCTAAGACATGTAAACATGGCTTTTTTAAATTTTTTATAATGAATAAAGTTTTCATAGCATAAAGTAACATACAGATTCCCTTAATTTAATTCATATTTATTTCAATATCAACTTTCTATTTTCTACAAAATTAGATTTTTTGCATTTATTGAAAAACACTAAGAGAATGTCTATGTGGTTATCTAACATGTTTTTAGATATTCCAGTCTTCCGAGGAGAACGAACAAGGACCCGATGGCAAGAAGAAGGGTCAAAAGAAGGCGAAGAAATCGAACAAATCGAAGGCCGCTCAAAGGAAGAATAGCAAGAAACAGAGTGACCAGCAGCAGGGCAGTGATCTCAGCGCGAAGATATTCGCTACCATGGAGAAGCATAAGGAGGTGTTCTTCGTCATTAGGCTACATTCCGCACAGTCTGCCGCTAGCTTAGCGGTGAGTTGGCATTGTTATTACATATATACATATCTTCACACCAAGTCCCTTAGGGAGAAGGAAGAGACTGTGGAGTGCCAAATATCCCTATCAACATTCCACATTGTTATTACAGCGGCTATAAAAATTTGTATGTGGTATAATAACGAGGCTTGACATCTGTACATGGAGCATTTTTTGAAAAAGTAATTAGGGATAATGAACAAGATACAGACCTTGGAAAAGCAGTTTTTACATTTGTCTGTTTTTTGTTTATGCAATTGTCCGTTTTTAATTCGTTAATCTTGTAAAAAGTTTATATTCATTTTATGTAATTTGATGTGGTCGTAACTTGTTATTGGTTCAAGATAATATATTGGACACATTTTAGAAACTCTGGTTTTAGTAATATAACACATCTAGAAGCGATTTGATAAGGTATAAAAATGCAACATATCAAATAAATACAAAACTAATTTATTAAAAAAACAATTTAGGTATTTGAAATGTGTATTTACTTGTCTCCAAGAAATTCAACTTTATTACTTAATATATTAAATATTTTGAATATAAATTTGCAGCCCATCCACGACCCGGACCCGCTGTTAAACTGTGACCTGATGGACGGGCGCGACGCGTTCCTGACAATGGCCCGCGACCGCCACTACGAGTTCTCGTCAACTCGGCGCGCGCGCTTCTCTACGCTGTGCATGCTGTACGAGCTTCACAACCAGGGCCAGGACAAGTTCGTGTACACTTGCAACAGCTGTAAGTCGCACGTTGAGACGCGCTATCACTGCACAGTTTGCGACGACTTCGACCTATGCGTGCCCTGCCACGATAAGGAGGGTCACCCGCATAAGATGGAGAAACTCGGTCTCGATCTCGACGTTGGCTCTTCGCCGGGCGACATGAAACAGGCCAACCCACAAGAGGCCCGCAAGCTCTCGATCCAGCGTTGCATCCAGTCTTTGGTACATGCGTGCCAGTGTCGCGACGCCAACTGTCGCCTGCCCTCATGCCAGAAGATGAAACGAGTGGTTGCCCATACGAAGACCTGCAAGCGCAAGACCAAGGGCGACTGTCCAATCTGCAAGCAATTGATCGCGCTCTGCTGCTACCATGCTAAGCATTGCACAGAGATGAAGTGCTCGGTGCCGTTCTGCAGTAGCATCAAGCAGAAGTTGAAACAGCAGCAGGTGCAGCAGCGCGTGCAGCAGCAGCAGCTCCTGCGGCGGCGCATGGCAGCCATGAACACGCGCGGCGGGCCCGGCGCGCCGTCGCCGCCGCCCGCCGTCGCGCTCGCCTCGCCGCCGCCCGCCAAGCCTACCTCGCAATCGCTGCCGCACAACGTGCAAAAGGCCCTGCAGCAGGTACGGTAACCGTTTATTATTAGTTTTTTATCCATAACAGTTACATGATCATAAATGGACATGTAAAAAAAATACTATATATTTTAGAAGATTAGAATGAAGTATATTAGTATATCTAAAGAATTATTTTTTGTTAATAAAACCTAGATATATATGATGAGACTTATACTGAAAAAGTTTTTGGCTAGTCTACAGCTAAAAATCCTGCAGTCGCTTCTGCATGACCTGAAGAGATCTTACGGTTATTTTGCGTTTGAAAGAACATCATCCCTTCATTCCTGAGGATTCCTACCAGTTGATCGAGTTTTTATTCAACGCTAGTTGTGGCTTCCAAGGTAACGGATCGGTTCTTCAGTTTCAACTGGAATGTTTCAGATCCAGCCACGGTTTAGCGCAGGTTCCGCTGGAGCGTAAACTTCATGAGACAGACACGTTCGACTTTAAAGTCAATATCTAGAGTGCCTGGTGCAAGTCGGTGATCATTTCCGGTATTAAACCTAGTGATCACGGACACATCTCCAAATATGCGCCTCTTTTCCGTCATAATGAAGTCTATCTCGTTTCTCGTCATAGTATCGGGAATCCGCCACGTCCACTTTCGTTGAGGTTGTTTCTTAAAGGAAGTGTTCATTGAGAACAATCTCTCTTTCTCAAGGTAGTTGACAAGCATTTGCCCTCTATGATTTCTGCTTCCAAATCCGTGCTGTCGTACTACCGATTCGTCGTTAATATGCACTCCCACTTTAGCGTTAAAGTCCCCAATAACAACGTTGAAATAGGCCTTTTAGGTGGTGTGCAAAGGCCTGGAAATGTCCTCGTACATTCCCGCCATTCCATTATCCGAATGTGTCGAAGTCGATGTGTACACTTGGACAACCTTGAGGCTATACCTCTTCGTGAACACACATAACACATTCACAAGGTACGTCTACCCTTGTAAAACTAGATTTCTACAAAGTTGTCAGAGATGTCTTTGTAGATCACAAACTTGACTCCACCTTGGGATGGTTTGTCTCTCTGTCTCAAGTATTCTTACTCTCTTCGGATTTCACTTAACCCAAGAATGTGCCATTTTATGTTCTTTAGCTCTTCTTCGAGTTATGTCAGGTGCTCGTTGAGCCGTAGCATGCCGTAGAGTCAGTTGGTTTTGGCAGCCTCCCGGAACCCTTAAATTCTTCCCTGTCCCGCCATTACCATGACCGCCAGCTTGTCAGAAATAGCAGAGCGACCGGGAACTGGGGACCATTGCATAGTAGTTTGTGCCTTTGGGGTATTTGCTCGTAATCATCAAGCTGAGCAGGCGGGTTGGTAATCACAGGGCTTGGTTTCTCGCACTGGTGACGCTGCTGCTCGGGGCTTGTCCGTAACATTTAGCTAAGTGTAGATGTAAGGGTTGTACCAATATAAGTCGGTCGCCAGAGCCCCGTTTGTTAACCGGCAGGATGTGCACCACGTGCAAGTGAGGTTGGCTGAGACCACTAAGATGGAAGTGTGTTCCCTTACATATTATCTTTGTCATTTCATCAAAAATTTAGACACATAGGTAACTCCTCTAATAAACTTTTGTATAAAACTGACAAGGAGAGAAATTAATAATAGAGCACAGTTAATGAATAGTGACAATATAACAATAGGTTCAGGAGGAAGCGGCCCGGCAGCAGGCGCCCTCGTACGGCAAACAAGCAGCGATGGGCCCGCCGGGCGGCGTGGGAGTGGGCGCGGTTGGAGTGGGGGTGGGCGTGCCGCGCTGCGAGTGGGGTGCGCGATACCGCACGCCGCCGCCGCTGCACCACCCGCCGCACCACCCGCGCCTGCCGCACCACCCCGCCGCGCCGCACCCGCAGCATGCGCAGGTACGAGCCAACCACAGCGTTTCACTTCATTTTGTCCAGCTTGACGGTTGATCATTGAAGAAGATAAATTGTAATTAATGTGTGTAATTAATATAATTCGAAGTAATTTTAGAATCCAATTCGCTTTGAATAACTTGAGCATCCTTACCGATATGGTTACACTACTCTGTCAGTCAGTCAAAAAAACCATTATAAAACTAATAAAAATTAAATATTAAAATCTTGTAACTTTTGATTTAACCATTTATGTATATCAGTTCCATATATGTATGATAGTAAGAAATTAAGTGTATTATTTAGTCAATTATATCAATATACTATGAGTCGTTTAGTATGTACAGTGAAAAAGTGGATGTAGTCTGAAAACTATATGTTGACACAGTAGCGTTGCTGGTTGCAGTACTGCTGGCCAGAACAAATATATTATAATACTAGCTGTGCCCGCAACTTCGTTCGCGTGGAATTTGATAAAAAGTTATCATTCAGTTATTGCGCAGTGGCGGCATGCGCGTAGGCTGCGTGCTGCACTGGACAGTACTTGGACATTGCAACATTATCTACTTTATTTTATAATTCTAAAATTCTATAATGAAAGTACACTAAGTTACTCCTTATTAATGCATTCTCATCGGTCGTTGGTACGTGTGCAAAGTTCCAAATTAATCAAACTTCTGGAAATTGGTGAAAATTGAGC